>PVJH01005082.1:0-116813 GCA_004026705.1 Nesogale talazaci | reverse complement strand
CCTCTCCCTGGGGGACAGATAACAGAAAACCAGAAAGTAGGCAAAGGGAAATGTCGAACAGTGTAAGACATGACAAAATAATAATTTATAAATTATCAAGGTTTCATGAGGGAGGGGGCCAGGGAGAGAGGGGGAAAATGAAGAGCTGATACCAAGGGCCCAAGTAGAAGTAAAAGGTTTTGAGAATGATGATGGCAACAAATGTGCAAAGATGCTTGACACAATATATGTATGTGTATGTATGGACCGTGATTAAGAGTTGTATGAGTCCCCAATAAAATTATTTTCATAAAAAAGGAGAGAAATAAAAAATACCACCCTTTCCAGATGGGATTGCTATGAGTTGGAATTGAATTTTTTTTTTTGTGGGCACCCAATGATAATAGCAACATCTTGAAACTTGTGATTTTAAAAGTATATGAGTCATAAATCCAATATTAATTGAAAACCTGTCTTTAGTGTAAAGTGCTCTTATCTTTTCTGTTAAATGGAGACTAGCACACCTTCTCTGTGCTGTGTTGTGGAGTGATGCTTGCGATCTTCTGTACAGAATAAAACGTCACCTGGTCTTGAGCCAGCCTCACGGTTGCTCTAGCGTTTGCACCCATTTGTGTGGCCACTGTCAGTCTGTCTTGTCAGGAGCCACCTCTCTTACTTACCGAGCATGAGATCCTTCGTCAGAGACTGGCCTTTCATGATAGCACGCCCAAGGTACATGGCAGGAAGCCTTGGCATCCTTCTTTCCAGGTGGCATTCTGGCTATACATTTAAGGTTTGTTTGTACTTTTGGCAGTCCATGGTATTTTCAATATTCTTCACTGGCACCATAATTCAAATGCATTGATTTTTCTTTGGTTTTTCTTATTCATTGTTCAGCTTTCACATACGGTGTCAGAAAGGGTTCTCTAGAGAAATAAAACCAGGACACCAGTAATTCTTTTTATATATTTATATAGAGAGAAGGTTATATAAGATAAGAAAGAAACGGTTAACTATCTATAAAGCAGTACAAATGGCTCGGTGCAACTCACTTGCGTGAGACAGCTAGCAGACTGGCAGTCCTTGGAGTCTTGAGGGCCGCTGAGTCGTCCTCTGTAGAGCAATCCAGGCTATCTGGTCACAGGCAGCAAACAACAAACAGGTCACCAACAGTCAGCCAGATGCAGAGGCTAACAACAGTCCCCAGCTCAAGAGATATATATCCCAAGAGCGTGGCGAAGCAGGGCTTTAAGGAACCTCAACTCACAGCTCCACATTGCACGATTAGGTGTCCCACGGGTAGTGTTGCTTGGAAGTCGAGGCACAGGACTAACAAAACAGCTAGCTGGTCCGAAGATCCAAAGCAAGAGAGAGGGCGGGCCTCGCTGAACCCTTCCTATCTCTGCCTTTTGATTCATCCTGTGTGTTTATTGGCTGTGCTGTCACAACAGACCCACCAATCTTCTGTGGCCATGTTGGCATAACAAACCTAGCCATCACACGTACATATGAGGCCAATGAAAATACCATGGTTTGTGTCAGACCCACCTTAGTCTTCAAATTAACATTTTTGCTTTTCAGTACTCTGGTGGTCTTGTGCAGCTGATTTACTTAAAGCAACACAAAACATCTTTTCATCGCTTGACTTCTGTTCCCATGAGCAGTGATTGTGGATCCAAAATAAGATGGAATCCTTAACAACTTTAATCTTCTCTCCATTTATCATGATGTCATTCAATAGTGTGGCTATGAGGATTGTGGTATGCTTTACATTGAGTAGTAATATACACAAGTCCTTCAATCTTCAAATTCAGCAAGCAAAAGGTTGTGTTATCTGCATATTGCAGGTTGTTACGAAGCCTTCCTCTAATCTTAATATCACATCTTTCATATAGTACAGCTTCTCTGATGATTTGTTCAGCATACAGAGGGAATAGGTATGAGAGGATTCAACCCTGATGCATATTGTTTCCTGACACACATCATTTTTAAAACTTTTAAACCAATTTCTTTCAATAGTCTGTTATCATTCAATAATTATTCCTCCACTAGTTACCAAGCTACAGGAAGGACTAGTGTTTCCTGACTTGCTTGGGCTCTCAGCCTTCCACTCCCACGGTTTTGCAGTCCCCACCGTGTCTCTTCTTAATAAGTGGAAGTTGATGCTTTTCTGCTAATGTTCATGGTGCATGTCTACACTGATGAAAAAGAGATTTTTCCAGGTCCTGCTCCTGACTATCTTTCTGCTCACTGTATTCTCTTAAGCATCATCTGGAACAAGAGCCATCAACACATATGATTGGTACTAATATCAGTACAAATATGGTGTCCTTTGTCAATTGAGAATTTAGATCAGCGGTTCTCAACCTATGGGTCGCGACACCTTTGGAGGGGCGGGAGCGTCGAACAACCCTTTCAGAGGGGTCACCGAATTCATAGTAGTAGCAAAATTATTACTGTTATGAAGTAGTAACGAAAATAATTTTATGGTCGAGGGGTCACCACAACATGAGAAACTGTATTAAAGGTTCCTGGCATTGGGAAGGTTGAGAACCACTGATTTAGATGCTTTGACAAGAACTCTGGTGGCGGAGCGGTTATGCTTTCAGCTGCTAAGTGGAAGGTCACTAGTTTAAAACCACTAGTCACTTCCACAGGAAGAAGACCAGACTTTCTACAGATTAAATCTTCAGAATCCACAGGGGCAGTTCTGCCTTGCCCTATCAGGGTGCTCTAAGTCACAATCCATTAAACGGCAGTAGGTTTGGTTTTTAGTTTAGTCTTATTGTCTTAGGGGCTTTTAAAATGGCAAAACCGAAAGTGGGTGTCTTTAATTAATAGAAATGCGCAGTTTCAAAGTTCAGGAAAGTAGAAGTTTGAAGTTAGGGCGCTGGATCAAGGGGAGGCCTTCTCGGACCCCTCGAGGGAAACTTGTCTCCGCTCCCTAGTGTTTTTCTTGGCTTCCCTTGGTGATCTTTGTGTGACATCCGTCTTTTCCTACTCTTGCTTGCTTACCTATGAGATTGGTCCTTTTACAGCTCAGAAGTCATCTGTCATTGTCTTGGTCCTTTTACAGCTCAGAAGTCATCTGTCATTGTCTCGTTAGCATAACTAAGAAAGTCCTATTTCCAATTGGGATTACCTCTTAGGAGTTACACATCATTCAATTCCCAGCATATACTTGAATATTATGTGGACATCTTTATTACTGGTATACTTATTAGATTGTACTAAAATGGTGGGTTTAAGTAAAAATCATACACAAATGTGCCAATGTCACATATTTTGGACAATAGAGTCTAAAATGTTTGTTTTAAAATAAAAATTAATGACTTTTGTGCTACTAGGGCTGCTGAAATGCTTTACTATTTCGCCCTGAGACAAGCTCAAAAATACAAGATAACCAAATTTATTTCATCATCACATTATGTGGCACTGACAGAAGCCAGGAGGAATCTGGGACTGTTTCAACATCATGATGCCATCACAGGAACTGCAAAAGATTGGGTGGTTGTGGATTACGGTACCAGGTAATGTCATTATTGAAACATGGACTTTAAAAAAATATGCATTTTTAGAAGAAACTATTTTGAGTCATGGCGTATATCTTTTGTAAAGTTGTTAATGTTTAGTTGTCTGCATTAGTGATGGTTATTTCTTATTAATACTACTATAGAACAAATAATGTGCCAGTGTTTTGAGTGTTTCAAGAAATTGGTTGGCAGAGTACTAGCTTTCTCAGCTTTCTATTGCCATGCTTCCTGTTCAGGAATAGCATTATTGTAAAGCTGATCTTTTTTTTTTTTTAAGATAAGTACAGTATGGTAATTGGGGTCATTTTTTTTTTACTAAGACTTATGCATCAAGTAGATCATAGTTGCAATCCAGTGAGATAAGTTTCTACCTTTTTATAGACTGCTCCACTCTCATCTTTTTTTTGGGGGGGGGCCATCAGTGCTCTCGGTGGTGGGAGTAGGAGGCCCAGCCCCACTGCTGGATTTGAACCTCCGTCCCAGTGGGCCGCAGTCCCGCGCACAACCACTACGCCACCGGGGCTCAGCCCTCTCATCTTTTCTTTAATCCACTTGTTCTTAGATTCTTTTTAGAAAAACTTTGGCTGAAATAAATAAGTAAAATAGAATATGCTGCAAAATATAACTGGGAAAGAAAAAAAGAAAGTCCCATTTGGCTGTCATTGACTCCTTGTGACCCTATAGGTCAGAGTAGACTGTCCCCACGGGTGTCTGGGGCTGTCAATCTTCACAGAGCACAACACCTCATGTTTCCCCCACAGCTTGACTTAGAACTGCTGACCTTGCGGCTTGCAGCCCAACATACATTTCACTGTGTATGCCACCAGTGTTCTTTGCAGAAAGGAAAAGGACCTAGAAGTCTTGTCCTGTACGGGCGATCTAAGGAATTAAGAATAATAAAAATGAGAGGCCTTGGTGTTGATACCAGAGCTAGCTTGAGATGTTTGATGAATTATCTATTGAGGAGAAAGAAGTTGAGTTATTTGGGCATTGCAGAAATAGAAATAAGAGGTATAGATTTTAGTTCAGAATCAGGGAGAGCTGCTTACTTTTTATGATAGTGACATTGTCACTGTGCCAGAGTTTAGAAGACTATTCATTAAATATATGCTGTAATTATTTAACATATACTTGAATTATTGTACTATAAATACCCTGGTTAGTGAGCCATATATACAACACAAAATCAGCTTTAAATTTGATCAACAGGTGCAATGACTAATCGTAGTGTTAATTACATTTTTATTTACAATTTGTTTCCCTTTTACTAGAAATTAATGGAAAGAAAGTATTTTTGAGATTTCTGTAGTTGAATAGAGTGAGTCATTAATAATTTTATTCAAAGTAGCATCTTGAGTAAATTCTTGTTTTTTGTGGTAAATATGCTTGACATCATCTGTTGACGTTGAAATGTACTTTAAAGTGGAAAACGCTGATGATAAGGTTGTTGGTGATTTTCCCAATGAAGGTAGGCTCTTGTCATGGATTTTTCCTTTTCACTTTTTCATGCCTTCATGGTTTATTGAAAGCTTAAAAGTGTAGCTTACAACCAGGTTAGAGCTCAGCTCTTCTGAGGAAGTGGGGGAGTCACTCTTGCCCCTACTTGCTCTTTCCCTCTTTCTGTCTTTGTCTCTGCCTTGCCACCACATTGAAGAGCGTTGGTGAAAGCCACTGAACTTTTGCTGTAGAATTTTTCTATCTCATGGCCTTTTCAGAAGGCTTGTCACTATTTCCGCCTTATGTTTTGCATCGCTTTTAACGTATAAAAACCTCACAGTACAAAATTACATTTCAGAGGAAAATAATACAGCCATAATCATTCTCAAATTGTGTTTGACATTTTAAAATTTGCCTTGAGAGCACTTCACATTTCCTTGAAAAGTCACAAATGATTATCAAATCATTAGCACAGGCCTTTTGAGCAAGAAATTTCAAAACACAGGATTATAAACAAAAATGTGACTAGTGTTGGATTTTCTGTCATAAGTGAATTGTGACTGCTTCATTCAGGTATTGCCAGAAATGTCACTATTAGTAGGTGTGTGAGTTTGGGATTGCATCTGACTACCGCTAATTTGCAACCTAAACCAGAGTCAGTTCTCATCAGTGTATTTTCATGCCACATCAAAGAAATCTGCAAATGACCCGCTCAAATAAGCGCTTCACGCTTTCTGCTTTGCCATCCTTAAAAGTCATGCTCTCAGAAGTAGATTTAGTGCTTATGTGTTTATAAGATAGAAAGTAAGAATACATGATAACATATTTGGGAATTAATTTTATTTGTAGAACCCAAATTCATGACATGAAAAAAAAGAATTAAAATAGGGCACATTCTAATAATGCACATTCAGCTGAATAGTGGAAAATGGGGGGTGGTGGGGATAGAAGACATGATAATGAGGCCAGTTAAAAAAAAGGTTTTAGAATTCTGTCACTACTTACGTTGGAATCAAAATAACTAAAAGAAAACTGAACAAACTTTGGACCAGTAGATAATTTATGTTGTAAGAATTAATACCAAACTCAATTTTCCCTCCTCCATTTTTCACCAACCTCTCCTGTGAGTGTATTCCCTCTCGTCTCTGGGTTCTTGGAATGGCTGTACTGTGTCACAGAACTCAACGAAAGTTCAAGGAAATGTTTCACCTTGTAGGTGCAGTTCAGTCGAATGTCTGAAGGTGGGCAGAGTCAGCCAGATATTGGTGCCAAAGGATGAGCTCTACTCCTGGCTCTTGCTGGTGATGAGATCATACCCCAGGGCATTGCAGAGAATCCTCTTCACAATTACGCACCAGCTAATTCTATAGTCTCTTACCCCCTCCTTGCCAGAATCATGCAGGGTCAGATCATTTGGTGAGATGTAGTCAGATTTCACCCAAATATAATAATCTGTTCTCCACCCCTAGACTAGATCTTATATATGCATTTGTGACTCGGGCCTCTGAAAAGATACTTCCCTAAGCATGGGCCTCCTAGTCATCTAAGTCAGACAGACTTTTTCCCAGGCCACCCCCTAAACTTTTTCTTTCTCCTCTCAGCTATAGCACATATATCCTTTATAAGTAAGAGTAACCAAGCTCACCAGTAAATAAAGAATATGGTCCCATTCACACCTTCTATTAAGGTCAGAACTTAATCTCATCCCATTCCTGTTTCTTAGCAGATATTGCCCTCCAAACTGGGACCGTAGCCACAGTCATGTGAAATCCAGAATTACATCACATACCGAATTATGGTTAGGAAGATCGTATTGCGTATAACCCAGTAGGCATTATAACACCTTAAAACAGTGACAACAAAGTGGGAACTTAAAGAATATTCTTGGGTGATGCTTCTTGAGTTTTATGTCATCTAAAAAGAATTAAGTTCTTCTAAGAAAGTTAGTGACTCTGAAAAGTCCTGCATTGATGTAACATTTAAAAATACTGTAAATTTTGTTTTACCCAGTGCTTCCCAAGTTTATTTGCCGTGTTTTGGTTTGTATCAGCAAACATCTTTTTTTTACCCCCACATCCTTAGAAGGAATTTGGAGAGTCGACTGTACTTAGTACATATCTCATTAAATGGCTGTTTGTGTGCCTTTAGGATGCAAATGTTGATCCTTGGCTTTGCACAATTCTAATTAGAACTCTTTGATACACTGTAGTTCATAAAGGTTTTATCTGGCAAAGAGCATGTTTCTTTTGTTTTTTCTTCTCTCCAGCATGTTTCTTATTCTCCCGTTTCTGACTCCTTAGTGAAGAAAGATGTCTGTGTAGGAAATATAGATTGAGGGATTTTTTTGTTGCATTGACCAAACTGTTGTAGTCATTCATCATGTTATAAAATTTGGAGAGAACAATTTTTGCCATCAAGGTAAATAATTGAATAAAATGAAAAAATAAAGAAATATAGGTGACAGCATGAGCTGAAATTCAGACAGTTTTAGTACAAGAAGTTACAGACCTACTATGTAAATATATTTAATTGATTATTGATGAAGATCACTTACATCTTTGAAAACCTTAATGGTCTACAAAAAGAAGTTACTTCTAATTTCTGTACACTTTTTTTCATTGTCTGCCAGCAAAAATGTCTAAGACATAGATCCAAAGTTGTTTTTTTGTGGTGGGGAAAACGATATAAACAATCATGCTCTAATGGTTGTTTTAAACATTTATGATTTTTCACAGCTTTCTTCTACATGAACTTAATTTGCTTAGGGATTCCTGCATCGTAAGCCTTAAAGAAACATGACTGAATTAAAAAATATAGCACTGCGCCTCCTCCCCTCCCCGCCCTGTGCAGGGCTTCAGAAATAGCTGGTAACAGATTGTGGTTATATTCCAGAGTTTATGTTGATGATTCATAAGTATTCTTTTGATGATACAGGCATAAAAATACAGTATGAATACAGTTCATCATTTCAACATTCAAGAAAAGTAGTGGAGTTGAAAATATGTCATTATCTCACTCACTGCCATCAAGTTAGTGCCATCTTTATTCACCACATTCACTGCCATTGAATTGAAGCTGGCTCACAGCAAGCTTATAGGACAAGGTAGAACCAACTGTCCGTGTGTGCTTCCAAGACTAACCCTTTACCGGAATAGAAGCCCAGTCTTACTCTCACGGATGGAGAGGATGGTAGTTTCCAACTGCTGGCCTTGTAGATCAGGTCAGGTGCTTTATGTTATAGCCTAGCATGTAAACCACCACACCACCAGGACTTCTCATATTATTATCTATAGGAGGGAAAAAAAACTCTTTTGTTCTTTCTAAAGAGAATGCAAAGCTAAATACAATACACAAATTCTAGGGGAAGAAATTCTAAGGAGCCCAGGTTGTGTAGTGGCAGGGTCGGTAGTTCTAAACCATCAGCTGCTCTCTGGGAGAAAGATGGAGCTTTCTTGTTTTTTAAACCCTCAAAGAGTTACCCAGTCTTGGAAACCCACAAGGACAGATCTAGCCTGTCCTAAAAGGGTCACTATGAGTCGGCTCTAACTCGGTGGCAGGGAATTTGGTGTGGTTTGCACTGAGGGAGTTTTCTTGTCAACTGTGAGTTAAGACTATGTCTTCTTGTTTCAGCCTATAGAACAGATTTTCCAAAAGGAGGGGATCAGTCATTATTTTTGGATAGAATGCTTTAAAGCTGTTGGGCAATCATGCAGGATATTCTTAACATTTGGCATATGCATAGAAAGTATAAGAGATGTGGATGAATTTGCTTTAGGTATATCCAGAAAACTTTCTATTTTTAATGAATCCTTGACAGTTATGTCTGTTAATTAACCTTTCTTCTACGTATACTTAGTTTTGGAAGGAAGATAGCTAGTTCATTGTAAGTTCACACTGGATTTCACCAGTGTGAATGCTGGTTAAAAGTGCTTGTGGTTAGACCAGTATTAAAGAAACTGTGAAGCTATTGTGTGCATATGTTTGAATTCTCAATGTTTTGGTTCACAGACTCTTTCATTCATTCATGAACTTGAAGAAGATAATTGGAGATTCTGCACTTCTTCTTATTTTGAAGGACAAGTCCACATATGATACTTACTCATCTGATAACTTCTTAGAGATGGTTAGTTGATACCTTTAATCCTCACAGATATTGTGAATGTTTCTTTTATTCTTAGATTGGGGTGAGGAGTTTAATGAAATGAAGCATCGAAATACAATGATAGGTACACTATTTAAAAGATTTTGTATAAATTTATATGACTCACACGTACTTTTTTGTAAACACGTCTGTATATGACTTATGACTTGTATTTTGTTCAGGCAAGCCCAAATGGAGGGTCACTTCTGACTAAGCCTAAGCATGAAAATGGAAACATTTGTGTGACAAACATATGGGTTGAGCTTTCAGTACCACTAAGGTGATGCTGCAGGATAATTCAGCAAGTGTTATAATTCATTATTTTGCTGAGTTTTAATTAAAAATCCCTTGACATTTAAATTTTGTCAGTCCTTAATCTTTCTTGCTAAATTTCATTTTAATCATCTTAAATTGTCTTTCGATTTTGAATCCATTAAGTACTATTGGCTCTGTTGAGATGTATGTAACAATAAAGCAGTGGTTGTGGAATTAGACTAGCTGTTAGTTTCAGTCCCTGCACCTGATTATATGGTCCTTAAATTTTCTAGCTAGCGACTCTTTGCCCTCGTGCATTTATCTTTAATACGGGGTGACTTTATCTGCCCTGTCTTTTTGTGTGAGAGTCACATGAACTAAGAAAACAGAAAAAGGAGTGGAATATGCTATTTCTTCATTGTTTCCATATACAGAAAAGAACTGTTGACAGAATGGTTAATTGAACCCTCTTCTGGCACTTAAGATCTTTTAAATTTGAAATGTATTTATAGTATCTATGGAGAATAGTGAAGAGAGCCTATTAGGGAATGATAGACCTTGAAATTTTGCATGTAATTTGAATTTACATGTCAGGAATCAGAGATGAAGGTTCATTCTTTATGTATACTAACCAAGTCTAGATTATATATTTTCATATTAATGCAAAAATGCTTAAAATGGACTTGTGTATTTCTTAAGGATATGAAATACCTACACACATAAAGTAGCAAAACTCTGAAGAATTGTCCCTAGAACTCTGCTTTATTATTTATTTATTTACCTATCTACCTATTTATTTTTGAGCTGCCTACTGTGGATTCTAAGGAGTGTTGGCATAGAGCGTTATGTGTTGAACTGCAAGCTCTGCAGTTCAAAACCACCTGCTGTTCTAAAGGAGAAAGATCAGTCTGTCTACTCCTGTAATGATTTATAACTTTGGAAGCCCAAAGGAGAGGTCTAGTCTGCCCTGTAGCATTGCTGAGTTGGAATAGACTTGATGGTTGTGGATTTGATTTTTATTATGGATTCTAACCCCAGCTTGGTCTTTATTGTACTAGAAATTGAAATACAGCTTTATAAACACACACACACAGATGATTTTTTTTTTAATTTCAAAGATAGACGGACTCTAACCTTGATTCATTAAGGACCTGACTGCCAAGCCAAAAGGTTGGTGGTTCAAAACCACACAGAGACAACGCAAGTAGACAGACATGCAGCACTTGAGCTGTGCACATATGGGATCTCCAGAAGTCGTTATCAATAGTTAACAAATATAGCATGTTCTGGGAAAGAGGTGTTTCCCTTTCTTTTTGTTGTCTCCGTGAGTTTTGCAGAGTACTTCATTTTGAAATTTCATTTTTTTAACAGGATTTGGAACAAAAATCACAAGATTCTCTGCCACAAAAAAATATTATGAGGCTGAGTGCGGAGCCGAGGTAAATACATACTTTAGCATGTAGCATTTTTCAGTTTTGATTTTGTTGGTTTTAATGGTTCTCTTCTCCAAACAGTATGTATTTGGGGGCAGTAGCTCTAAATTCAGTATTTTGACTTTTAAAATTGTAGCAGAAATGAGGTTTCTCCTATCAGACTGAGCTTGAGAACAAGGTCTTTGTCATGTTTGAAGCTAATAACTAACATTCTGCTTAGTACATTGATTAATGAATAAACTACTGATATTTTTTTCTTCCCACAGATAGTTGGTATAGAAAGCTAAATATATATAAGTATTTTTTATGAAAAAAATTGTCTTAGTGTTCATTATTTTTAGATTATATCATTTTATGAATGGCCTTGTTCTCAGTTACCTTGTTTTCATTAATTCCTTGGTCCTGTTTGTT
The DNA here is from genome assembly GCA_004026705.1 of Nesogale talazaci. Taxonomy (NCBI): domain Eukaryota; kingdom Metazoa; phylum Chordata; class Mammalia; order Afrosoricida; family Tenrecidae; genus Nesogale; species Nesogale talazaci. The sequence goes on along the minus strand of PVJH01005082.1, from coordinate 105,624 downwards.
TTAAATGAAAGAATAAACTTAATTATTAGATCAGGGTAACAGTAAATCCTTCATTAGATGCATTGCATGGTTCACACTGCATTGTTTAATGTAACTGCTTCATGCTGAAATAGGGAAAAGGTGTTCATTTAACCTAAAACTCAGGCCTTTACTTAGTGACAATGTCTAATTTGTATGAAAATGCTTTATGATTTTTTAATCAGCTATTTGTTGATCGTTAAGCTGCTTTTAATGACCAAATAACCAGTCCATCATTTTGTACGTGCCCAGCACTTTTAGAACTTTTTTAAATCTTCAGTTAAGTTTAATATCACCTCTTCTAAACTATAAAAAAATAATTATTTAAGGAACAAGTCATTATTTAAGTAGGTATATTTATTAAAATTATTAGAAATAAATGGAGCTAAAGTATTGTAATAAACAAAGAAAGAACCCTTACTGGAAATGTTGAGATTTCACTAAAGCAGAGACTAAAACTTTAATTGTCTAAATTTCTTCAGTAAATACAGACTTTAGACAAAGCTTATACCTTACAGTAGGTAGTTACATAATTAGTCATAATAATAAAGTATAAGTAACATAGCTGAAGTGTTTAAAGCTTGTGATTTGCTGGCTCATGGTTAGGAAGAAAGCATTATGACATCATAAGAAAAATCAGAGTAATTTTTTCATACATTTCAGGTTATGTGCCTGTTCCTTAATTTTTAAAGCCCTACTAAACCATTTTGTAGTAAATTACTTCAAGTGACCTTCATGTTTATAAACTTAAATTCAAAAATCTTATTTAGTTGGGGGAAGGCCTGTGTTTTTGCTCCCTATAAGAATTAACAAAGGGACTGAACCCCAGTGGCGTAGTGGTTGAGTGCGGGACTGCGGCCCACTGGCTTGGCAGTTCAAATCCAGCAGCATCTCTACAGAGGCAAGGATGGGCCTCCCACTCCCACCAGAGGGCAGTGGTGCCAAAAAAAAAAGTTAATATATACCTGACATAAATAATTTGTAGCCGCACCCACAATCACTCTATTATTGTAGTCTTTGGTCTCCTCGTGGGGAAGTGGTGTAACGTAGGTGGGTTGGGGTGGGTGGATATAAAACCTCAGTGGGGCTTCCCATAATAGTGAACCAGTAGTAACTGATACTTAGCTTTACTTATGCCAGAGGGTGGAAATTAGGGAGGTATCGGGATATTAATTAAAGAGAGAGATCCTTTTGAGCTTTGGCAGTGAAGATTCTAAATTATAGTTCAGCATAATTTTTCAGGCTACTAATGATTGCTTTTGATAAAGATCTTAAGCAGTTTTTATTTAGATAATGTTCTTCATTCTAATAGCATTTCTCTTTAGTTCTGTTCTATCAAATGCCAGTGCCACTGCTTCCATAGTAAGTTAGTTTGGGAATACTTGTGGTAGTCTGAGTCTTGTTTTTATCTTTAGTTTCCATTTTGTGTTCAGAGTAAAGTGACCAGATTTTAAGCGGGACACCATTGACCGGGGGGTGGGAGGTAATTCTTGATTAAAAATTTGGTCTATAGGGAGCAACAAAAAAGTTCATAGAATGCAAAAATAGTATTGTGATACATTTTAATTTTAAAATGCCGTGGAACATTGTTAAATTGTTAAAAAGCCAGATGTCTGGTCACCTTAGTTTACAGCCTCATGAGTGGGGCTTTTCATACTACAGATATTAAAACCTCTGTGGTACTTGTTAGCCGCAAATGATCCGAATTACTGAGCTGAGTAAAATTAGTGACAAATGGAGGCATGATTGTGGCCTTTAAGGTGGAAGAAGAATTTGATGTTTTATTTAGCAGATACTGAAAGTTAAACGTGTGTATAACTCTCTGTCTTTAAATCAGACTTTTTAGAAGTGTGGCTATGAGTTTCTTTAGTAATATTCATGAGTCTTCTATGGTGTGCTAGAACTTAGTTTTATTTTCATCATTGCACTTTTCTTCTGATCGAGACATTATTAATCTAAAATATGCATTTTAAGTGGGGGAGATAGCCCATGCCCACTAAGCAGTAGGGATTGATTTAAGGTGGCATTTCAAAAACATCGACTCTTTCTTTATAGAAAGATCAGGAAGATGATTACAAAAAAACATTTCAAAAGGTTTTTTTGGTAGGTGATATGCTGAGAAAAAAAAAAGATTGAGAAATGCTGATCTACAGTCTTTAACTTAGCAATACATGTAGTTGAATTTGATCTTATATTATGCTGCTAATTGCAAGACACTCAGTTTGAAACCGCCAAGTACTCCAAGAGATATTGAGGCTTTCTCCTCCTCTAGAGATGTCCAGCCTCAGAAACAACCCCTAGAGCTCGTTCGCCTCTGTCCTGCAGGGTTGCCTTTTGTGGCAATTGACCCCGTGGCAACAAGTGTTTGACCAGACATAATGTAACGTAGATTGTGAACATTGCTGAAAGAGATACAGTACATGTGTGCTGATGTGCCTAATTTAATGGATGGGAGTATATGAGATATAGAATGTGGATTCATGCTTGTTTTGTAGAAAGCACATACAAATAGAGTTAAAGTTAGGGCACACTGGCAATTACAAATTGTCTAGCCTTAATGATTGCCTAAGGAAGCCACCTCTAAAGAAACTTGACACAAAGACGGGCAGCATTAGAGACGGATGATGTAGGGAACAGTCTGAGATAGGTGGAGAGAATTCAGGGTTTGCAGCATCTTGCCTGTTCAGGCCAGACAGAAACCAAGGCACCAATACCTACTCAGAAGTCACATACTTTGGAAAGGTGTAAGATAAAGTTTTTTTTTAAGGCATATAGTTAAGAAATGTCATTGAATATGCAAGTATAATCCAAATTGTTTTGGGATAATCTTCAAATATCTGAAACTTTTATATTTTTCTAGTTTGAGCTAGTATTTATTTAACCTGCTATTAACAGTTTTAACTTTGAGGCTTTTGAATTTTCAGCAGGTTACTTAAGGAATCATAATCTTTCTTTCTCTCTTGGATGGAAAAGAAGCCCAAAATTTTAAGACAAACACACACACACACGCACACAATAGCAACAACAAAGCATCAACAGTGTGGGGGAAAGCATAATGGAGTCTGACTGGCACAGGCAGATAAGTGTTCAATTACTAGCTAAAGGGGTGGCAGTTCAAACCCATCCATTAGCATGCCAGGGAACTACATGGGTTATTCTATTCTGGTACCCACGGGGCCACCTTGACTTGATATCAATGCCATAGCAGCTAATAGCTCAAAAGTAAAGAACCTGGATATTTTCTGGACCTGAGTGACTTGCTTCATAATATAAAAAAAATGCTTAGTTATAGAAAAGGCACTCCATATGCATACTGCCATTTACTTGACCATTTAATGATACTCTGTGGATGACCACCCAGCACCTTTCATGTTGTCTCACATCCTCCATACGCTCTCACTTTTAGATCCCATTCTTTGTAGTTATCTGGGTTTGTAGGTTTGGAAACTCCAGAACCATTGTTGATTTACACCTTTTTGAAATCTTAATTCATCAATTTTTTAGAGAGTCTTGGATTTTGAACTCTCCTCATCTCTGACATTCAGCCCTTCCATTTTCACTCTTAGTCACTGTCATCCTTTACACATTGGTTAGACAACTACCATGGTTTCCAGTCCTCTTCTCTTCAATTTCTCTATGCCCCCAAATGGTGATGGATGAATGGATAAATATTATTGTCAAAGTAATCTACCATATATCGCAGCTTTGAGAAAGGTACTCAACATTTTCCTGGAACTTCTTATTGCCTATTGAGTCAGGTCTGACATGCTGGTGACTTGTTTTGGTGTCGTCTATTGTGTAACGAACTCCCTCCAAACTTAGTACTTTCAAATGACAGCGAACCTGTCTCCCTTCGTTCCTGTTGTTCGGTTCCTGTGTGGGTTCTCGTAGCACTACATTGCCAGTTTAAGACTGAGGATGGAGTTTCCTGAAGACTTGACTTGACTGAATGTCCAATAGAGTCTACTTAGGTGACTGACACATTGCTGTTAGCTAAGACCCCAGTTGACGCTCATTGCAGACTCTCATTTCATGTGAGTTGTGCTTTTCTCACAGTTGTGGCTGTTTCCAGAGGTAGTGTCTAAGAAAGAGAAATTCTATTACCCACCCAGCTGCTAATAATATTGCTTATTACAACGTGGATTTGTTAGAAGCATTTGTGGCTTGAGAACTGGATAGAGAGTCCATAACTTGCCCAAGGTGTTTCTATTCCTAGAAACGAGTCTTTTAAGAACTGGAAATGCTGAACTAGAGCTTGCCTTGTTCTTGATCTTCATATTAAGTTGGAGGAAAAGGGTACTATGGAAAAGGATTGACAGGAATACTTAGTGTAAGAATTGTGCTTTCTGTATATGTATATTATAATGGATGAGCCCACATCTGATCATCTATTAGGAAATTAGTATGAGAATATGAACAAACTGGTATAGAAATAGTTGAGTAAAATAATAATTGTAATATTAAGTCAGATTGAGTGTTTACTTTCTTGAAAACCAGTAGAATTTAAGGTAGGTACTAGACTGCATCACAAAATTTGACTAGCATTTCCCATGCTGGCATGGTGTTATTTTAAGAGCACCTTTTTAAAATTTTCAAGTAAGTGACTTTGCAACCTTTCTTTGGATGGGCAAACTGCTAACTGACGCAGCATTCTTTAGATCCATAAAAACTGACTTAATTTAGTTTTGCCTGAGTATGAATAGCATTCGTGTATTTATGAATTTATACTCTACTGGGCTTGAGTGATCAGTTTATGACTCTGTTTAAGAATAAGTGGGTTATACAGATGTTTATTTTTCTTTCAGTTCCATGTTTTATTATATTTATAATAGTTAACTTTGATTTTTTTCAAACTACAGATGGACCACCTTTCTGATAATCCAGAAACTAGTTTCATTAGCAGCGGAAATATTTTTAGAAGGGCTGCTTTACCCAAAAGACTGTTAAAAGTAGAGTGCAGTAAATTATGTAAATTACCAAATGTTTCTCATGGAAACACAGGCACCTTCAACATATGTTAGTTAATTTTGTGTTAAATGTTTTTGCAATGATTAGTTACCAGAGCTAGTTTTGGAGCAGTCAAGCTATGGTAGCAAAGAAAAAATGATCCGATAAAGTGTTTGCTTATTCCGAGCCAGAATTCACGTGCTACATTTCCCCTGCTTGTTCTGGGAAATCAAGAAGCCTATATGGGAGAAAGCAGAGGAAAGACTTCACATCCCCAGTGAGTTCCCTTCATCACTGACATTTTCATTTATTTTATGACATCAAGAATGATGAGTATTAATTTTTGAAAGACACACACATTGACGTAGGTGAAATAACACCTATTTTATTTAAAAACAAAACAAAACTTGACACTTCCAATTTAATGATGGCTGACAGGACCCCTCTGAGCCAAACTCGTTCAATTATCATTAAAACTCATCTGAAAACATGAACAATGATGAACAGAAATGCCAAAACTTGGGCGTGACTGTCAACCTATTGCTAGAATTATGGATATTCGAAAACTACATGCTGATAGAATGGGACTGAAAATGCAATTACTCACTGGTCTCCACTGATGAAAAGTTAGAAATAAAACCAACACATGCTCCTAAAAGCAGGTATCAAGATTCATTTTACTTTTCAGTATGTCTCTCTCCAAAGCTAAGAGATTCTGGTATAATCTCAATTTTGAAAAACGACAAATCGCAGGCTACTTTGAATTTCAGATACTTGGGCAGATATATGATTATTCCTGCCTTTCTTCTCTTTGTGCCCTGTATCCTACCCCTCCCACGTATGTAACATCTGTCTTAACCAGTCCCTGCTTAATTGACAGACTATCTCATCTGACAGCCTCCATTGCCTTTCCTCTGCCCAGGGTTCCTGGACCTGTAGCTAGCAGACTGGGGGACTTGCCTTCCTCTAGTATTTCCATTGACCTGTGTGATTATCATCAATCAGTGATTTATTCCCAAACTTTGTTACTTTGCTTTCACAGTTATTGTAAAATTGATGAATTCCACAAAATGTGGTAACTTTTTATGACATCATGTGCTTCAATAATATTCAGGGAATGCAAGTCACTGATAAATATTGGTGAAATGATTGAAAGATTTGGTAAGAAATCATAAGGATGTGTAAACAGTCTGTACTCAGATTGTTTAATATTCTTAAGTGTCTTAAGTTCTTACTCTACTTCAGAAAAGTCTAAACCAGAAATAAATCAAATGGATGATTTGATACATGTATTATCGTGCAGAAAATATAACACAGAACTCCAGTCATCAGTTCCTTAATGCTCTTAACGTCAATTGAGTAGGCAGTGTTGCCTACCCATTTTTGCTTGATGGTAGACTGTTAAAAATAATACATATGTATATTCTGAAGATTTTCTGAAATTACTCTAGCAGCAGGCTTATTGCTAGCCCTGATTGAATTGATGAGAGAACTATTATTATACCTGTGTTTCATATTCAATTTGTCGACTACTTTTAGCAGAAAGAAAATGTTGGTGGAGCATTGCACGTAGGTAAGTGTGCACCCAAGGAAAGTGCATGTAGTGGTGTCCTGGGCCTGATGGCTATCATAAAGGTCTCTCCTGGTGAGTAGTAGGAAGCCTCAGAGTCGGAGCTGGGGCCGAGATTAAATCCCAGGCAGGTAGAGCCAGCTGGGTATAAGCACACTGGAGACTTACAGTCAGACCGGATCTGCGCCTGTGAGATCAATATTCACTCCTTTGTCATTGCAGCAGCTTTGTACTCTTCATGGCGTTATTAACAGACTACTCACAATCCTCGTTGCCACCTTCTATGGGGTTTCTCGGACTGTGAGTCTTTACCGGAACAGACAACCTCAAGTTTCTACCAGGCAGTTAGTGGTTTGCCATCAGCCACCCTGTGTCCAGCACTCTCCTGGCAGCACCACCAGGGCTCCATATGTCAACATTAGCTGGCTGATAAATCAAAATTAAGAATACTTACATGAGGGATTAAAAACGAAATATACACCGTAGAATCCAAATTATTATTATAAATTAGGTTTCCAAGCTGCAGGTAGAAATGTCCACCTACGCTCAACAGAACTTGTATAAATTTAAAAGTAGCGTATCGGCAGTAATGGAAGCCTATAACTTCCAATTGTATCCATGTATCAAAGTGTTAGAGCGACAGCTCCACAGGAGAAAGACTGGGTTTTCTACCCTCCTGAAGTTAGTCTCAGAAATGCACAGGGGGTCACCGTGAGTCAGCATCCACTTGATGGTAGTGAGCCAGGTCATGTAGGATACACTGGGCTCCATAGAACTTTCTTGATTGACATGTATATGGAATCAGATCACTAGAATTATCCATTTTGCTAAGTCCCCAACCTGACTTGAATTTGAATTAGCTCCTCTATTCTGTTCTCTTCATTTACCCTCAATGTACTGTTGACTCTAAATTCATTGTTAACATTTATAGGTGGAGAAGATGAAAAAAGTTAGGTATTAGATTTGACAGATTTTAAATAGAGTACATATTGGAAATTAAGCCAGTCTGGGAAGGAAAAAAAATTGTTTATAGTGATGAATAGTAGGGTTTTCATTTTTGTCTTTTGCTTTCAGAGAATCGTCTTGCATTCAATGTTATTATCCTTTCAGGTTGATATTAAGCGTGCCGTATTTGTAAACTCTTCTTTGTGTTACTCAGTGTTGCTGTTTGTATGTATAGTGTTATGCTTTGGATTGCATTCAGCTGCATATGACAGAAACCTTCTTATAATGGATGGCTTCACAGGACAGCTGTTGGTTTGTTTTATTTTGCCCCACGAAGGAGCTCCGCAGTGGGCAGTCTGTTGCCGTTATTAATTGTTGCCGAGTCCATTCCAACTCACCGTGAGTCAGTGTGTTACAGAGCAGAGTCTCCATAAGGTTTTCTTGACTGTAATCACAACAAGAGCAGATAGCCAAGCATTTATCCAGTGCCTACCGTTCTCAGCAGGCGAGGAACTTGATCGTCAGTCTGGGGCCTTTTATATGTTTCAGGAGGTCTTCAAAGACCCAGCCTCATTTTAATGTTCTTTCCTGCCATCCTTAGCCTGTGACTGATGCTCTCTTCACAGATAGCTCCTGCATCTGCAGATACCTATCCCTGTTGCCACAAAAGATAAAAGTCATGCCAACTGAGCATGATTTCTTTTATTAAATTGGGGGTGCATTAACTTTATGGGGAAATCTGCCAACTAGAATTGTATTTGCATTTCGTGGGCTTGAACTCTGGCGCATGGCCCCACCAAGGCTTTTTTTGTGAATTTTGATGTTTCTGTTCAGTCAATTGGAATGCGAGTGGCTGCCGAGCAGGTAACTAGCAGTTTGTGCCATAAGGCTCATTAAGTAGATGCATGGGCTGACTAACTCACTGTCACTGTGTCCATCCTGACTTGTAGGACAAAGTAGAAATGCCCTAGTCGGCAAGTATCCTTCTGTTTCTCCATAGGAACAGCCAGTGGTTTCGAACTGATCCTGTGGTTAGCAGGTCAGCGTGTAATCAATCCACTACACCATATTTCAATGATTGGTTGTTCTTCCTTCCTTTGCTTTAGAAACTAGTAGAAAGCGATCAATTCTGGACACAAAAAATGAAATGTTTTTCAAGGTTCCGCATTCAAGCCACACCAAATTCATTGACCTAGAGTTGGCTCTGGCTCATAGAGTGCAAAAGCATATCACATAGATCTGTTGGTTGAGAACACAACTTGATGTTGTAAAATTAAGAATTGGGAAAACGATACAAAGTTAAAGCATCAAATAAGAATAAAACATTTGTCCTATTGATACGTGAGGTGTTCACATATTAAGATAATTAAGTATTCTTAAGCATTTAGCATTTCCTAGGGAGCTGTTTAGAGCATGTTAAATGCACTTATTTCAGAACCATGCATTCACAGATAGGAATTTTGTACTCCTGCCTAACACTGGGATGTGTTGATGATTTCTTTCCTCCTCCCTTTCATGATCTTTTCTGCTAATCTCCTCAGGCAAGGACTCCTCTCTGTAAGAGCTTTGGGTTGGACTCTTCTCTGTATGTAGCCAGCCCTTCAGTTATTGGTGGTATTAAGACTCCTGACTGATAGCTACTATATGCAGAATAAAACGTTACTCAGTCTTGTGCCATATTTATGATTTTATCTCAAATGCCTCCCAACATGGGAAGTTCATCTTCCAGCATTATATTGAACAATGTTCTGTTGTGTTCACTAAGGCTTTCATTGGCTGATTATCAGAGGTAGATTGCCAGGTCTTTAGTCTGTACGATTCTGGAAGTGTTGCTCAAGCAGGGTTTTCTATTCTTGGGTTAGAGAAAAGGAAGAAGAACCAATGAGATGGATTGGCACAGCGGCTATAACAGTGGGCAGACAGTTTAAGGTTTCTGCCCTGAGCTTAGCGCTAAGGGTGAAAATGCCAGCCTAGGCAGGGTTTCATTCTCTGGTACTGGGGTTTCTGTCAGACGGTACAAATTTGATGGGACCCAAGGGCAACAAGCAGCACTGGGGGTGTGGCTGTTACCTGCTGGGCTGCTGCTATCTGAAAGGTGAGGGGTTAGACTGACCAGATGCTCCACCAGAGAGAGCAGGGTTTTCTTACTTTAACCGTTACGTGTCAGAAACTCAGAGAGGCAGCTCTGCTCTGACTGGAGGGGCCCTGTGAGTTGGTATCAACTTGACTACGATGAGGTTGGGTTGTTTGATTTTTGTTTTTGAAGTCACATCAAAGACATGTCAATTCAGGTTTGGTTTTACCCCCCCAAATAAGTTTATGACAAATCATTTGAGTTTATTTTACCTCTTCCAGAGTTTGTCTTTTAATTTTGCAGATATTTGGGCGGGGGGCATCAATGCCCTCTGGTGGTCGTGGGAGCTCCCCAGCGCTGCTCCTGAGAGCCTGCACTGGATTTGAACCTCCAAGCTCGTGGGCCGCAGTCCCACACTCAACCACTTACGCCACCTGGGCTCAGCCCATAATTTTGCAGATATTTTATAGAGATTCTAGACCTGAAAAGAAATACAGGTTGAGAGAATTTTGATCATTGTTTACCATAAATAACAATTTCCCCTTGCACAAGGAGCAGAAGCATCCGTGAGCAGCGTCCTGACCTGGATGCTGTCTCTTTTGCATTGGCCCCTGGAATGCTGTGGGAACAAGGCTTTGCCTTTGAGGAGCTGTCTCCCCTTTAGTGCTCTGTACCCCATTTTTCACTGTACTTATTTCCGGCTGGCTTTTTTTTTTCTTTTCTATTCTTTGCACGAGTTCTCTCCTTTCCTTGATTTTACGGAGAAGCCTCCCTTCAGACTGTATCTTAGCTTCTTGTTTATCGGCATTAGTATGTTTTCCTTATTTTCCCACGCCTGTAATTTTAATTTTTATATTTATTGCATTTGGTGATTTAAAGTTTATTTTAGCCTGCCTTGAACAATATGAACATGGATTGATTATATATAAATGTTATTGTCTCGTGGCTATTTGAAGAACGCATTTGTCAGTAGACTACTGTAATGTTAGCTACCGTTTTAAAAGTGATTAACAGTGTGAGGTTTGCTACCATACTGCTCCCAAAAAATGGTATTTCCACTCTTTCTTCAATCTTCTGTGAACTTTAAAAGTATCTACCCACCCACCATCACCCTCCAGGCCCCCTGACTTGGCTTGTATTTAATACACTTTGATTTTGTTCCAAGGTACAAAATTGTTTTAGATTTTACTTGCACAAGTAGCTAAACAGACTGTTTTCAATGATAGTTTCCGTTTTATTTCTGGAAAAGCCACAGCAAAGTACTTACGTCTTCAATGAACACCTGCTAAATGGTCTGGTTAGCCTATGTTTTAATTGCCTTTTTATGGTTTATACTTTAAATCAAACTCTGCTAACTAGCTGTGCAGTTCTAGTTGATTGTCTCCTGATTACACGATGAGTTTAGTTTACATCGAGTGTTTTAGTTGTATAGTTTGTCTAATGAAATTAAAGTGGCTTTGCTTGTTGCTTACAACAGCTTGCAGTTATCCTATCAAGGGCAGTCATCAGGACATGTGTACAATGGGTAGGAAAATATGTGACTATTTCTGTAGGATTATGATCAGATAATTTGATGTGTGGTCACATGAAGCCAGAGATATCACAGGACTGCTGTCTATAACATAGTCTGAATTCAAACAATTTCCATTGAAGCTGTCTGGAAATATTTAACTTCGAATCACAGAAAAACTTTGGAAAGGAGAGGAAACACCCTCAAAGAATAGTTGACGTTTAGTCTTGGTGTTTGGTAGGTAATGAGGATTTTGAATATTTCTATTGTATTATTGCTTATAGCTACCATTCCCCCCCCCCCCTCTGCCCCCCATGAGTTGGAACTATTTTATGAACTATGGGAGCGTTACAGTAAATTAAATTCTGGAATATGACTGACTTTTTGAGTGATGTGTATTGGGGTGAGGGCAAGGTGATGACCAGACGAGAGTGATTCCTTAGGTGTTTATCGATCCTAGTTTCTGGCAAAGTTAATCCTTGGCCCTCTCTCCACTTTTTCTCCCCACCATCGTCCTTCCTATCTTTGGCAGTCAGTTGCCTAAAGCAAAGTCAATTAACTCCAAGCAGATCAGAACATAGACTGAAGCGATATGGTATATCTCAAAGCCTTCCATTCTTCTGAACCAGATTTTTTTTCCTTCTAAATGCAGATTAATAAAGCGTGCACTACAAGAGGAACAAGGAAAAGGATTTTAGTGAAAGTATCCTGATCCTGAGAAAGTCAGGGAGGGCTTCAAGCCCATCTTGGACTTCAGAACACTTCACAACTTGGTGGTAAAAGAAAAATTTTAAATAGAGCCTTGGGACGTTTTAAATTTCATCCATATTCAGAGAGTAGCATTACTTAAAAAAAAAAAAAAAAAGGACCAGAATATGTGTGAAACTGGGCTACCTTGCAAATTAAACCATATCTGGAGCTCAGATTTGCAGTAGGCACTACATATATGTTGAGAGAATTATCAGCAGTTGGTTGGCCTGTGTGTTTTACTTTGACATGTGATCCTGACCTCTCGTGACATTTTGTTTGCAATCACAAAAAGTGAGTGATGGCTTCTTCAGTGTTCTGTGTCTTCTTCAGTTGGTTCATTGGTTTGTATAGCACAGTGCCTTGCCGAGGACCAAGACTGTGTCTAAAAGTGTTTTGACAATGGAAAATGGTTTGTGTTTGTTGTTTCTCATTCTTACTACTTACATGATGGCTTGTAGCATGGGGATGCAACACCAATAAAAAGTTGTTGTTGTTTCTTCTGCTCACCTAGAAATTTCACAGGAGATAGATAAATTTCCATTATCCACAGAGGTACACCTTAGAAATGCAAACACATTGCCATTTCTGCCTTTCAGCCACAAGATAGCTTTATTTCACTGATAACTTTTAAAATCTTTTTTATTTGTGGGAAAAAAAATCAATCTGTTTATGTACTATGTGTTCTTCCAAAGTTACACCATCACATTCATTGGCAAAATGAAATTTTCTTCCAGGAGATGAAAATTACATTTTGATTGAACATCATTCCTTAGGCAGTCACCCATAAATATAATGTCTTTCGCTGTCTTCTTAGAACATGGCTACAGATGTGATTTCTGAATTGATGAGAAAGTAGAACATTTTAATGTTTTAGGTACAACAGATGGCATTTTGTTGTAGGGAAAACTCGCTCGGAGTGAAAACAACTTAATTGGTGACAAGACTCTTGGGGTCAACCAATTATGTACAAATTTTCTGTTTCTTTATTGTTTTAGTACAAACCATTTTAGAATAGTTGGAAAGAAATGGTTTTCCTTTTTACTTACTTAACCTTTTTCTGTGATAATTCAGGGATGTACTAAGAGTTCCCAACTCCCTTATCAGAACTCTACATTTTGATTTTTTGGTTACTTGTATTCTACTAGATCAGGGTGTTTCCATACTGAGAAAACACTGGGAGTTGTAGATGTTCTTTTGAAGATTAATACTTAATTCATTGTATTGAGTAACATTCATAGTTACAGATTCTAATAACATTTGTGATACTAACTTTTTAACTTCCATGACAGAACTTATTGTCAGATGTCTGGGAAGAGAAAGTATTGTTAACGGAACCCTGGCTTGAGAGTCAGGGCACTGACTATTCAGCTTCATTTTTTGTTCTGTTTTTTATATCTCAGTTACATGTAGTGTGTCAGGAGAAGGATGGAGGAGCACAAGTGAGTGAACCCCGGGCTCACATCCAATTGGCATATGATTCACTTCTGTTTTATATAACTGATGTATAAGGCATCCATTTGGATAAGTGCTAGGAAAGGAAGCTGCTTGGTGAGGAAACTCAAATGTGGGAAGTAACCAAGACTATACTGGGTCTAGAATAAGGAAACTATTTTCTAAAATATCAGTATTGTAAAATGGACATGTCATGTGTATCAATTCCTTCTCCACCATCTCTTATAAAAACTGAGAAGTGCTGAAAAACCTCTGACTTGGCATCAGCAGAGCTGTAGAAAGGAATCTGGATGCCATTGCCATAAAGAAACCTCCTTTCCCAGGCCTGCCACCACGGGGCGTTGGAAGCTTTCATAATGAAGGTGGTTCTTGGCTGGGATGGGTATAGAGAGCAGCATTTCTCAACCGGTGGGTTGCGACCCCTTTGGGGGTGGAACGACCCTTTCACCGGGGTCGTCTGATGCAAAACTGTAGCAAAATGAGTTATGAAGTAGCAATGAAATTAATTTTATGATTGGGGGTCACCTCAAGATGAGGAACTGTATTAAAGGGTCACGGCATTAGGAAGGTTGATAAGCACTGGTTAGAGCAATCTGGGGAGGAAATGATCAGAGTGGCAGAGAGTGGGGGGAGGGAGTAGTGGGTGCTACTGATGAGCGTCTCGGCTTCCAGCACATGCACCTCGGGGTGCCTGCCAACTCAAGGTCCCCCAGAGCCTGGCACCTTGTCATTTAAACACCTGTGCAACCATGGACAAAGTATTGGGCCACACTGTGTGCCTGTGAAATGGGCCTGATCCTGGGTAGCTTGCATTCGTATTGTGTTTGTGAAGCTGAGAGGCGCTAATTTAACTGACGCACCAGACTGTTACGAGGCACTGGTCCAAAGACTTGATACAGTACTTGTTGTTTCTAGTCAGTGCAGAGCCACCCCAGTCTGCAGCTTAGACCTGCTCCAGGGGCTTTTTCAAGACGTGTCCCTTTAGGAAGCAGATGACCAGCTCTGTCTTCCAGCGCACCTCTGCATGGGTTCCAGCTGCCAATCTTTTAGCTAGTAGTCAGGTTGCTTAACCATCTGTGCTACCCAGGACCCCGGAGGAGCACTTGCTGCTGCTGTTCTTACTGTCACCATGCGTTCTGACAGTACCACCTGCTGAATTATATTTACTTTGAGTTGAAGATAGCAAAATATGCTGTAAGATACTGTTTTGCTTAACATGATTTGTCTGCTACCTGCATAAACAAACATAATCCTGTGCCCAAATATTTTGTAAAAATGCTGCTTTTGGAAATACTTACTTAATTTAAACTATAAGAGCTTTAATAGTAATGTTTCATAGACTTCTTGGTTTGGGAAGCAAATAAGTTTATACAGATTTAAAATTTAACTGACAAAAGCAACTTTAGGCATGCTTGTTATTTCATTGTTTAGTAAAGACAGCTTCTTATTTGGGTTCAATCACATCTGTAGTGTGCGTGTTTGCCCTCTTTCTGAATTTGCCCTTCAACAAGTGACTCTCCACAGGCTGATAGAGTCAAAATATAATTGCCTGTGGATTTTAAGAAAGCTATTTCTCCTAAATATACTATATAGAAAAACTGATGAAGTGAATTTCATGATTACAAAGGTCGGGTAACAATTTTATACTACTATAGTCAAGGGAAAGGTTCCCCCGTGGCATTGTGGGTTATGAGACAGGCTGCTAAAAACAAGGTGAACAATTCAGACTTGCTGGCTGCTCTGCAGAAGAAAGCTGAGGCTTTCTGCCCCTGTAAAGATTGTCAGCCTAGGAAACCTGCAGGGTAGTTCTCCTTGCCCTTAGGGTCACTATGAATTAGAATGGACTCGACTCGGCAGCAGTGAGTTTCGTTTATATTCAAGTAAGAGCCTAATTTTTGTATCCAGAAGAAATCTTGTCTATCCCTTTATGTTGAATATTATTTTTCTTCTTAGTTCAGGCCATATATTTTATGTAATCCACTAGACCTTTCCCGAAACCACCATTTATGATCCCACCTGCGAAACATCAATTTCTGGTCATCTTAGGAAAACTACACTGCTTTAGAAGAATTTTAAAGGAAAAAATAGTAATTCGGTGCATGGCATTGCCGGTAAGCATTGGACCCATCGACCTAAAGATTGATGGGTAAAAGCCACTAGCTGATCCATGGACGAAAGATGAGGCTTTTTGCTGCTATGCAGATGGACAGGAAACCGTACATGGGGTTGTCACAAGTCCAATCCAGCGCTGTGGTAATAATACCTTGGGACGGAGTCCCTGTGTGGCACAGGAGGTTAATGCACTGCAGTCGGCAGCTAAGTGAAATAAAGGGAGTTTGAGTCGCCCCTGAGAAGTTCCAGAAGAAAGGCCCATCGATCCAGCAACCCACAGTTCTACACCATCACCCATGTGGTCTGCATCCATAGTTGGCTCAAGAGCAGCTAGTCATGACACAGGAATAGGTATTGGGAAGTGCATGAAACATTGTGTGCATTTCTCTAGCAAAATGGACCTGTGTCAAGCAGTCAAAAGATGGTGGGGGGAAAAAAACTGGGTAGAATTTTAGGTTAAAAGCCACATCCTTGGGCAGTGTGAAGGTACAATCAGCTGTTTGTTCTTTAGAAAGTTACAGGTGTTGGTTTTTATTGTTTGATTTCTTACTGTTAGCCGTGGGCACTTGCAGTGTGGCAGCAGGAGTTTTCTCGGGCTCATCAAGCCTGGGGGGGAGTGGGAGAGGGAGTACTAAACAGGAGAGAAGGTCAAAGGGCTAAGTCAGACTAGCTCAGCCTTTGTTCCAGGCGAGCTCCAACCCTAGGGGGCTTTCTCTGCTCCCTGCTCACCCTCTTCTCTATTCCTACTTCTTCGTAGTACACCTCTAACTTGGGTCTTTGCCTTTTCTACCTGGGCTAGAGTATAGTAGCTGTCTACTTGGTTTTAAATCCTGTCTTCATCTAGTGAATAGAAATACAGGTAGTTTCTGACTTAAGATATATTTCAGTTGTGAGGAACCACACTTAAAACCACCAGTTGTTTCTTTTTCTTGGGGAGAAAGAGGAGGGATAGGGATTATATTGTATTGTCAACATTATGTGCTACTTGGTGTTGTAGCACATAAATGACTGTTATCATTCTCAGGTGTTCCTTCACAGATAGTCAGTATTCAGTTTATTCAAAACAATGCCAAAGTCAGCTATGAAAACAAACAAAAACAAACGGTATTCAACTTAATATCAGAACAAATTTATGATGAGGTTATCATAATAGAACCTCCATGGTAGTTTGGCCACTACCTATAGCCAGTTAAAATGGAAATAGGGCCATGTTAAACCTTGTAGTCACGCCCTATCACCTACATAATAAGGCCCCCAAATTCACTGCCATTAAGTCGATGCCAACTTAAAGTGACACTATAGGATAGGGCAGAACTCCCTCTATTGAGTTTCTCAGACTGGAACTATGTGTGAGAGTAGAAATCCCGTCTTTCTCATGCAGAGCGGCTGGGGGTTCGAACTGCTGGCCTTGGCGGTTACCAGCCTAACACATAACCACGAGTCATGCTCTGAAGATAGTCCACCTCTGTCTCTAACTTCATGGGCAGGATGTTGTTGCTGCTCCTTTGAGTTGCCTCTGACTCACAGTGACCCCCATGCTCGGTAGGAGGAAAGGCTGCCTGGTCCTGCGCTGCCGCCATGGTTGTTGCCATGGTCGCACCCATCCATGCAGCCACGGTATCAGTCCACCTCATCAAAGGTCTTCTTCTTTTTCACGGATCCGCCACTTTACCAAATGTGATGATGTCCTTCTCCAGGGACTGGTCTCTCCTGATGGCATGTGCAGAATACCTGAGACGAAATCTCGCCATCCTTGCCTCCGACGAGCATTCTTGCTGTGGACTTTTCAAGACATTTGTTGGTTCTTTCGGCCATCTGTGGGACTTTAGTTTTTGCCAATACCATATTTCACAGCGCAGAGTACTAACCACTATATGATCGTGGCCAATACCATAGTTCAAACAGATCGATTTTTCCTCTGTTTTCCTTATTCAGTGTCCAACCCCCATAAAGCATATTATATTAAAAAGCCAAGGTAAATGTAATGATTTTTCTGCTTTACTCCTTTTTGATGCCCTCAAAACATTGCTATACAGATCAGTTTACAGGTAAATGAGAACACCTGGGTGACATGCTGTTCTTAGAAAAAATCACCTGTAAGACCAAATGAAAATATTTGCACAAGAATAATCTCAGAAGGATGAATGGAAGCAATAAACACAAGGAAGAGGCTGGAAACCTGCTGTCAAATTGTGGGGATTGCAGTCAATGACATAAAGCCAAATGGAAATGACTTGTTGACTCGAAACCAATGTGCTTTGAAAATTTTCACACAAATCACGATTAATAAAGTCACTATTATCTTAATACAGTCAAGATGTTATAGTGAGTTAAAGTATTTCCTAAATACTTGAATGCATCAAAAGGTAACGTTATATACTTTACCCTGAGACATATGATTGATGCTAGATATCCACCACACCTCACTGCTCCATCTTAGAAGTTTAATTTAATAACAAGTTTAGGAATGGAACTAGTTCATGCTCTGATGACAGCCTCTATATAATACAGTGTTCTCCCAGTGTCAGTCACATCGTTTCCTATTTCAGAAAGTGTAAAGTGAATATGAAGTAATGCAAGACTCTGAGAGGGCTGAAAGGTTCTTAGAAAAAGAGAATTAAAAGATGATGGGGGGCAAAGATGGTGAAATTTGCAAGATTTTGAAGGCCCCTCCCATCTCAAAAAGACTCCTATTACTTTAATATCTGATTGTTTCTAATGACTAACATGATTGTCCTCATGATTTAAAACTAAGAATACTAGACAGAATATATCAAAGAGACCTCAAATGGAAATAGCTATTTTTGTCAAATACAAGTGGATGTATTTTCACATTCAGTATACTGCAGAAAGCTTATTCTTTAGATCAGGTTCTGCTAATGAGGCTACTTGGAGAAGATGAATATGCTCTTATTTGAAATGACTCTGAGCATGCCGTCACTGATTAAGTACCAGCCAAACGGAGCTCTTGTCCCGGCTTTGTTCATAAGTTTCTTTGTGTTCTTGGATCTGTCAGTTTGCTTAATTGTGCAAAGGGGCTAATTATCCATCTTGCTGACCTTAGCAGCATTTTTTTTGAGAAAACAAAATAATAAAAATGCACTTAAAAACACCAAAACTACTAGCTCCCACACTAGATGCTATTATCTTTAAATGATAAGTTCTCCTGATCTAATTGTTCTATATTCATTCATCATATATTTAATACTCAATTACTTAATATCCATTAGAAGGCTAGGCATATGGCGCTGTAATTACTTTTCATACAAACTTGTGCTTCTTGAGTTGATTTTAAACCATTTATAGAGGAGTTGAAAATGTTTTATTTTTATCATCCTTACACATTCTTAAAATTATGCTTTTTTAGATAATGTTTTATAAATGCCTCCTCAAATATTCTTGCTACTTATCTCATTCAAGGAAGTCCTAAGAGAAGCATCTTAGAATATTGCAAGACCCTTTTCTATTTCCATAGTAGTTTAGAAGTTGTCTTTCATAAATGTGATGTAAATCTCTTCTTGTGCATCCTGAGCTTCCTGAGGAGAGATACTCTGTGGGAATCATTGGCATTGCCGAGAAGAAAACTTTTCACATTAGAAGTTAAAACTGAGAGAAATCAGGCACTTAAAAAAAAAAATCTCTGTAGGAAACTCCAGCTGGCAATAAAAAAATCCTTATACTTTTGGTCTGTGAAGAAGTTTAAAAATAAGGTTGTCACGTTCAGCCTGAGTTCTAATTGTTGTCGCACTTTTGAGCTGAGTATAGGCCAGTGTCTCCAGCCTTACTTGAACCTCATTTCTCCTAAGTAGCCAGTGGGAAGACTCTGGAGGGTAAAAGTGTGTGCCTTGTAGGATTGCCCATGTAGGCCCAGGGACTGAGCCAGGCCTTTAGGAAGCACTCTGTGAATGAAAACTCCAAGGGGCAAACGCTCCTAGTTTGCCCCTTAGCCAGGTGTAGAGGCAGACTGGGGGGACAATCCTCTTAGGGGATACTGATTAGATGTGCTTCAAAGAGAGGACTGCCTTTTCAATGTGATGTGAAGACTTTGTACCAAACGGGTGAAGTAAGTCCACTTGTGTTGAGTCGAATCTTTAAGGAAAGAACCACATTTTCATAAACCGATCATTCTCTAAAGTGATTCCTCATTTGACTTGAGCATCCAGATGACCTTTCCTTATATTGTATTCCTTTGTCTCCTATTCAGAGAAGACCATCGTCTATCCACTAATTTGATTGGCAGGTACCAGATAAGTGTTCTGCATAAGATAAGGTCATCCCATTTATAGAGGTATAGAGGTAACTGCCTTTCTGGAACCTCAAGTTGTGGGGGTCCAATGTAACTATAAGTACTGGGAAGCTGAGGGGGCTTGATGGTTGATGATTGTTGCGAAGATGTTGCTGATGTTGCAGGGAAAAGCAGAACTCTCTGCTTCTTTAGGATATGTGCTGCCGAAGCGAGCACAACTCTGTGCTTCTTAAGACAGTTACCTTTGAGGTAAAATAGAAATGAATTCTCCCCATGTTCAAAGATAAATAATCTGTCTTTTGTTACTGTTTATCAAATATTAATCCTTTTCAGTAAGTTAGTGTATTATGGTATAGTATTGAAACCTGTTGCTTTTTTTCCTCATAGCTTAAAAACTGTATTTTAATCAAACTAGTAAAGTCAGTGAAATGTGGTGAATTTGTAATGTTTCTATCCAAAAAAACCATATAGTTTATGGGCATGCCTTTCCTGTACTCTCCTTAAAAAGGATGTAGATAGGAATTTGAGTGCATATGTGTGTCAGGTAAATTTGTAATGTGATACATTGGAGAGACATGCTGTGAATCTCTAATTATGTTAAAAAATTATTTTCTTAGTGTGGCATTATACTCATTATATACTCTACACATTTAGTTTTTGAATAGATTCCTCGCATGATAATTACATAATCATTCAGTACAGTAGAAACATCATTATGGTCAAATACTAATTAGCTACTAAAATGAAACAAAACAAAACCTAGTTCACAGCTTATTATAAAAAGTGGTTTAATATTGTAGAAAACTAAATGTATGGTTAAAATTATTATTTGCTTAAAGTGTGAGTCATTTTTTCCCCCATGGAGAAGCATTGTTGTTCTGGATGCTCATTATCTAATTTATTGCTTGAGGACACACTGCATTCTATTATCAGTGCCTTTGTGCCTGGCTCTATGTGGCGGAGCATCCAGAGAACCTGCCAGTGGGGATTCTCTGCTGGTGTGCTGCAGGCCGGTGGGTACCTCCATGGGTTCTTGCTGCAAAATTAGGGTATTGGACTGTGGGGTCCCTGAAGGCTCCCCCACACTATGATTTCTAGAGGCTCTCACATACTAGCTCTCCATGAGTTTCTAGGAATATGTGATATAGCAGTGAATCCTTCCTCTGGGAGCACTGATGTGAGTCCTTCCGGGGCTGGAGCTAAATGTTTCTCCACTGTTTTTCTTCCTCAGTGCACATTAGGGATGTGGTACAATCCCAGGGGCAATAGTGAATCTTGGCATCATCTTTTCTTTTCCAGGTGTGTTTCTAGTTGGAGAACTGTCAGGCAAGATGTAAACTGGTGCAGGGAAAGTGAGAGGGTGCAAATGAAATGCCCCAGAGAACTATTGAGCCTACCACCCAAGAGAGCGTCATCATTCTCTCTCTCCTGGAGAACTGCTTCTGCAGATACAGTGGAATTTTAAGTGTTTGACTGCTTAAGCAAAAGTGTGGGGGTATGAGTACACTCAGAGGTTCTTGAGCAGCAAGGCCTGGTGATCTGGTTTCCAAGAGTTGACCATCACAAAACACATGGAGCACATTTGGCCCTCTGTGAGGCGGAGCCAACTTAATGGCAACTTAATGGTCTGCGTACCACTAGGAGGGCTCGGGGCCCTTTCACTTGTGACTGCGTGCCTTAGTCCACTCTTCTGGCTGTCGTGAGGTGCTGTGGTATCAGTTCTGATGCATAGTGACCCTACGTACAACAGAACAAAACACCATCTGGTCCTATGCCATCTTCACAATTGCTCTTATACGTGACGCCTTGTTGGGGCCACTGTCGATCCATCTTGTCGAGGACCTTCTTGCTTTTGCTTTGTCACTGCCCCTCTACTTTCCAAGCTTGATGTCCTTCTCCAGGGACTGGTCTCAGCTAACAACATGTCCAAAGTACATGCGATGAGGTCTCGCCATCCTCGGCCAACTAAGGAACATTCTGGCAATTTTTCCATGACAGATTGGTTCATTGCCTTGCCAGTCCATGGTGCTTTCCGTATTCTTCACCAGCACCGCCATTCAAGTGCATTGATTGTTCTTGAGTCTTCCTGACCCATTGTCCAAGATTCACATGCCTAGGAAATGACTGGAAATATTGTGGCTTGAGTCAGACACTTCTCAGTCCTCAAAGTAATACTTTCTTTTTACCACCCAAAAGAAATTTTGTGCAGTAGATTGACCCAGTGCAGTAGGCCATTTGCTCTCCTGACTTAATTGTTTCCATTACCATTGATTGTGGATCCCAGCAAGACAAAATCCTCGACAACTTTAATCTTTTCTCCTTGACCATTCTGTTATCTACTGGTTCAGTTATGAAGATTTTGGTCTTCTTTATATTGAGTTGTAATCTATCTGGAAGACTATAATCTTGGGTCTGCATCAATAAGCGCTTCCAATCCTCCTTACTTGCAGCAAGCAGGCTTGTGTCATCTGCATCTCACAGGTTGTCAAAAAGCCTTCCTCCTCTCCTGATGCCGTCTTCTCCATATAACCCAAGCTCCCCGATTATTTGCTTAGCATACAGATTGCATGATTATGGTGAAAGGATACAACTCTGATGCACACCTTTCTTGATTTTGAACCATACAATGTTCCCTTGTTCTGGTCACACAGCTGTCCTCTGATGGTACAGGATCTGCATGCACAAAAGCAACTGATCCACACAGTTGAATGCCTTTGCATAGTCAATAAAACACATAGGCATATGGAATTTTGGTACACACAGTGACATGCATTAGGCCTTATTATGCCCATGTGTACTATAAGCATGGTAGGAATTGGGGGTATTTGTGTTTTATTTGAAGGAGTTTTAAGAATCATAGATGCTTCCTTGATTAATTTTTTTTCCTTGATTAATATTTTATAAGTCCAACTTTTAATCGATATTTTGCTATGTTCTTTTTCCCTACATTTTGTGTGTGTACCCCCCCCCCATCTTTTTATTTTTGTCTTCCAGAAGTACTGGTTCTGTCCTAATTAATGGTTTGGCATGTATTTAACACAGAAATCTATACAATACGCAGGTTTAAAGAGCATTGCTCAGTTTTCTGATGTATTCCAATAAACGATGCTAGCTGACTTCCTACCACTCCAGTATAGCTACTGTATTTGTGGTGTGGGATGTTATGTGTTTGACTATGCAGTTCCGTGTTCTTCAACTTACAAAATTGTATAGAAAAGCAAAATACTTTATTTCATGGAAATATCTACTGTTGAACCAAAGAGGTACACAGTTAGTCAAACATTCTTCCTTAATCAATGACAGAACTGCTCATTTATTTGAAGAGATTATTGAACTTGATTGTTAAGCAAACCCCCAATCTTGCAAAGGCTGTGAATTTCATGAAGCCTATGACATGTTCTAAGACAGTTTGTAGTGAAAGATCAAGTCATGAAGCAATGAACATCTGTCTGTCAGAGTTACGTCGCTGAGAAAAATCAAGGCTGTTGAGTGTTTAAAATGAGCATTATTTCAATATTAAAGAATTGAGAGTGGCCGTCAGGAAAAAGGGTGACATCCTTGAATACTTTTACATGTGTAATTATGTTTGAAAACCATCCTGTGAAACTTAAATGTTACATGATATATGTCATAATGTGCTAATATGAAATTACAGAAAATATTGTGCCAAAGTTGTCATTTCTTTTATTCATTCTAAGGATTGCTCAGAGCTCCAAATGTTGCCTCTATTTTTTTTTAAAACATTTATTACTATTTTAATTAAAAATTGTTTTATTGGGGGCTCCTACTTTTAACTATCAAGTCTTTTCCTTTTTTTAAGTTGCAATCAAAAATTTTTTCACCACAATTTGTTATAAAATTTTGACTCATTTAAATTTCAGTGTTCCTTCTTTCAGAAAGGACTCGTGTGATCAGAGCTCCCTAGAGATAAGGCATAGGACCTCCGATGACACTGTGAATTGCTAAATCTGAGGTCTATGGTTCAAACCCACCAGCCACCCTATCCAAGAAAGATGAAGTTGTCTGCCTCGTAGAGATTTGCAGTCTCAACTTACTCGCTTACTGCCAGAGTCAACTCACCTCATAGTGTCCCTCTATGGTAGAATTGCCCTTTGGGGGTTTCTGAGACTAACTCTTTGTGGGACTAGATAGTCTCAACTTTCTCCCAAAGAGAGACTACTGGGTTTGATCTACAGACTTTTCTCTTAGCAGCTCAGTGTGTCACTTACTACGCCCCAAGGCTCCAATTTTCAGGGCAGGAAACCCTATGGAGAATCACTGTGATTCAGAATTTGTGCATTAGCAGTGGATTTGGTTTGATTTATAAGTAAAACATTTGATTTATCTAATTCTGTGTCTAGCCATGGTTCTTCCTGTGTTACTATCCCAAAATGAATGTCAGATTTTTAATTTCAATTGTGGCTAAATTCCAGGCAATTATTTAATTTTTTTTATTTAGTGAGATTAGGCAGTGACCCACGAAGTCATTTTATAAAACTGATTCTTTTAGACAGATCAATAAAGCCATATTTATTATAGGTCATCTCTTGAGATATAAAATTAACTTGATTGAAGTTCTCAACACCTTCCATTTGTAAAACATTTAATACTTTAGAATATGTATTTGAATTAGTTTCATTACCCGTTGTGCTTTGTGGTATTTGTTAGGACAAAATGGTCTGTTCTCTGTAAGTTCTACAGAGCTCCTTGTAATTCTTTGCCATCTGTTGGCTTCATGACGATCAGTCTTGACTAGAGGTCCTACTAAGGGTGTGAAAGAAATTATTTTGTGATTCCAGTAGCGATTTTTTTTTTTTTTTTTACAGATACCTTGTAGTCTTTAATCCTTTAGAACAAGACCGGAATTCAGTGGTCTCAGTCTGTGTGAGTTCTCCCACTGTACAAGTGATTTCTGCTGCAGGGAAATCGATGGAATTTCAAGTCAGTGCAGTTTGGGAGACGGCAAATACTGTATCACAAACAGCCTATGAGGTATGTTATTCCCCATAGCATGTAGAGGGTCATGGTAAAGAAAGAAGAACCAGTATATATTTTATGAATGTATCCATGACCTGTTGAGCCACCGTGTCAGTGTCTGTGAAGTGTATATAAAAACCAGAGAGCTTAATTGGCTATTTAAGTGGCACTCAAGGAAAATAAATCTTATAACTATTATAGTATGTGTAGAGTATGTTCTCATTGTGTTACATATATATAAGTAGTGCATATTAATATGTAGTTGTATCTCTTGACCTCTACATATAATTGTAGCTTTATTCTGAAGTAAAGGAATAACTGTTAATCACAAAAATTTGAATTTTTGTTTAACTCAATTTAATTACAGTTACGCATGTTGAAATTGAGATAAATACTGCCCCTTTAAATAACTTGGGACACTTTCATCTTTTAATTGCAAAGGGAACATGTACCAAACCATAAAAGAATGACTTCCTGGAGTAACTGTAGAGAGCTATGTCTTTTCTAAGACAAACCTATTGCCATTGAGTTCGTTTTGATGGTTACAGGGTTTCCCAGGCTGTCAGTCTTTCTAGGAACAGACAGGATCACCTTTGTCTGGAGGAGCGCCTGGTGGATTTGACACCAACCTAGCAGTGAACAGCCCAGCACGTAGCCCTCAGCATCACCAGAACTCCTTTTCCTAAGATGAAATCATAGGAAGTCTGGACACAAGTCATAGATGCCTCTTTTGAAAGTTTCACAGATGTTGTTCATCTGAGTCCCATGTCACTGAAAGGGTGAACATTTTAGAGCCTAGGGTGTTATTTGAACTCTGCTTCTTAAGGCACAAGGAGCCCTGGTGGTAGGTTACAGGTCGTACTGTCAAGTCAGCATTCCGAGACCATCATCTGCACTGCTGGAGAAAGACAAAGCTCTCTATTCCTTTTAAGATTTGTGGTCTTCTCAGAAACCCACAGGAGCAGTTCTTTACTGCCCTCTTAGTGTCACTTGAGTTGTAACTGACTTGGTGACATAACCCTAAACTGGTGGTGGTGGCGAAAGTGCCATTGAGTGCTTCAGAGGTTGTTAAAAGTCATTCCTGGCTGCTATTATACGGGTCCTTTCCTTTTGGTAAAAAGAAAAGAACAAGTATTGGTTACACTTTACTGGTAACAGTCCGTCCAGAAAATGAACATTTCCTTGAGGGCTGCCTCATACTTTTGGCATCACCAGGCCGCCTTGTTCATGCTCGATAAGCCTCAGGCAGTCATTCAATGACTGCTTTTGATGCATTAATGGAACCTTATATTTATATTATTGCCTTTACTATTTCTTTTCTAGTAATTAAGAGAAGTCATGTTCACAATAAGGCCACTTTTTTTGTGGTTTTTTTTGGGGGGGTGGGGGGGTTTGGCATCATTGCCCTCTGGTGGTGGGAGCAGGAGGCCCAGCCTTGCTCCTGGAGAGCTGCTGCTGGATTTGAACCTCCAACCCAGTGGCACACAGTCCCACGCACAACCACTATGCCACCGGGGCTCAGCCAAGGCTGCTTTCATGGGGAATTTCTCATCTAAACATCCATTCAGAGCACTGTGGGACAGTTGAGGACAGTCACCTAATTTCTCACATTAGATGAAACATGCCCATCAACTTTGGGTGACTGAGACATGGATGGTCTCCCTCTAAATTACCAAAAAATAAAATAGTGTCATGTGCTCTTAAAAAAAAAGTGATGTGGGCTGAGCCCTGGTGGCGTAAGTGGTTGAGTGCGGGACTGCGGCCCGCAGGCTTGGCGGTTCAAATCCAGCGGCGGCTCTCAGGAGTGGCACTGGGTAGCGCCCACGACCACCAGAGGCAGTGATGCCCACAACAAAAAAAAAAGTGATGTGTGTTTGTTTTGTTTTCTTTTTGCTAAAAGTGTAAATGCTTATCCTTACTTTAGGTTATATTTCTCTACTAAAGTATCTCCCCTTTCTTTTAAAGATCTCTTTTCTAGCACATCTACCACCATTGGGACTGAAAGTATTTAAGATTTTGGAATCAACAAGTTCAAAGTCACTCCTAGCAGATTATGTACTATATAATGGTAAAACAGAAGCTAAAGGGATTTTCAACATAAAGAATATCAAAAGTGTGGAAGAAGACATAATGCTAGAAAACTCTTACATTAAGCTTCGGTTTGGTCAGTCTGGGCTTATGGAGGTATGTTGACCAAACAGTTCTGAAGTGCTTAGAAGTTTTATCATTTTTATAAAATGCTTGTACCAGATCATTTATACAAAGGGGAAAAGATGTACTTAGCACTGTATCACGTATTCTAAGGCTGCACCCACTTGTGTCTGATGTTACGCATAAGTGTCACTTAAGGATAATGTTGTTATTTATGAGCTGCCTATCCTTGGCCTGTGAACTAAGTACAGAAATTGTGACTATGATGGCATTTTACTGGAAAAATTAAAAGCAACTTGACAGAATGAATTTGGTCCTAATCATAAAAATGTGTATATTTAGTTTTCCACTTAAATTTCATTTCCCTAGGAATTCACTGTTATTTTACTTGATGAAAACACGGGTTTACGTAGATGAGAAAGAAAAAACCTGCTCCATCAGAACCCCAAATTTGAAAGCCCTGGTCTAGACCTCTGAATTTATTCACTGCTTTCTTGATGACATGTATTCTGACTCTCTGTTCAAGGCCTGCACGTTTTAAATCTCCAGGCTAAGTGTGAGGCGTGAGGTATTGAGCCAGGAATTTTGAATATTAGAAACTTAAAGCTAACAGTTTTTTAATACTTTTCCCACTAGGTGTGTATTTTCTTAAATCAGTTTATACTTGGAGCCAGATGTATAATAAATAATACAGTAGTAGGATACTTTTAATTTTTTCCTTACTCTTCTTAGGAGTTGATAAATAAAGAAGATGGCAAGCACCATGAAGTAAAATTGGAATTTTCATGGTATGGAACCACAAATAAGAAAGACAAGAGTGGTGCCTACCTTTTCCTACCTGATGGGCAAGCCAAGGTACGTGCTGCCAAGGCGAACAAAGGCACTTGTTGAGAAAGTAATGGGGGTGGGGGTGGGGGTGGGGAATATGCTTCATTATTTGCTCCTGTACTATGTTTAGATGAGCTTTGGGGTCCACTAGTCTTTTCCTTCGTTGATTCAGAGTATGTGGAGTTGAAAATTAGGTAAGTTTTCCGGGTGAGGATGCCGGTAGGATGGCACAGTGAATAAATGTTGAGTGAAATTTGCAGTTAAGTCAAATCCCATTTCTATATATAATGCAGCAAAACATATATAGATTTGCATCTAAAATATTTCGCCATATGTAAAATGTAAGTTGCCCAGTGGGCCTTGTGTTTCTTCTTTTAACACTTAAATAGCAAAACATTTTTTTTTTTCTTCCCACCATTGATTGCGAAGTTTCTTTATGTAACTCCTGGCACATTTTGAAAATGAAGAAAACAACCAAAAAAAGAAAATGAAGAAAACAGGACAGTTGGTCAACTCTTCCATAAGTCACTACCAGCATTTTGATGTATTTGTGTTGTTGATGTTCTGTGCATATCCTTTCCCTCTTGTTTTCAGGTTTTGTCTTATGAGGTGCACATATTGTTGTTCTATATTTTTGTTCACAAGCTGACGAGACATTCTTTGAAGCACAACCTTAATACATACTGTTGTGTTTATTTAAGAACCTTCTCTGCCTATCTGTTCCAGCAGTTCTTAAGTATTAAACACTGTGCGAAGTGTTCTTTGTAGCATTCTTTCATGCAAGCACGAATTTGTTTGAATTTATGCAAGCATGAATGTGAGTTTCCTAAGATGGACTTTCCAGAAGAGTCATTATGTGTTCATGGCTAAAGATTTTTAAGGCTTTTGATGCATACCACAAAAGTTTCACTCCCACCACGAGTTTTATTTTATGGCAAGCACTAAGAGTTAGACCTGAAGAGTTTGGGCAACAATGGTGAAACCTAATTTACTGTAAAATCGTTTTTTGCATGATGACTTGTGAAGTTTACATCTGGCTGTGGGCATTTCTTTGTGTTTCTTAACTGCTTTGGTGACAGTTAAGCACAAAGAGCCTTGGTGGGCCAGTGATGTCATGCTCAGCTGCTGACCGTCGGCCGCTCCATCCAACCCAGCAGCTCTGTAAAGATGGCTGTAAAGATGGAAGCGCACAAGACCCTGGGGTCGGCTCGCCTCTGCTCCATGGGATCGCTGCATTGAAAATCAACTCTGTAGCACCCAGCAATAACCTCTGGAAACGCACTCATCCACTTTTTTATATGTTGCAAAACTTTCCCCGTAATTTGTCATTTCAACTCTTGTGGGTTTTTTTTTTTTTCTGTTACAGTATCTGTTATCATCTGTGAAATTCCGTTCAGCATTTTTTTCAAGGGGTTCTCCTTGACTCTGATTCTTCTGTAGGTCTTCCCTTCCTCAGTATCAGTAAATTTCCACCTGCTGTTTTGTTTCCTGTGCTGGAAAAAAGAGTTGTAGAAAAGTCTGCTAGCCATAATCAAATATTAGATTGTTAGGTATCGGATGGGCCACAGCAGGAACTCTAGTTTGTGTTTGTTTGCTGTAAATCACTGAGGAACAAAAGGTAACTACAGCTCCTGGTACAGTGAATTGAGGTCAGCAGTTTGAATTCACTCAGCTGCTCCCTGGGAGAAAGATGTGGCGGTCTGTGACTATAAATATTTACAGCCCCGGAAACCTGTGTCTGCTCTGTCATACAGGAAGCTTGGTTTGTAAATTCATGGTTACAGTAAGCGTTGCAGATGCTGCCTCAGAATTTTCTCATAAGCTTCATCACTGGACAGGCACTTTACTTTGATGAACTATTCTTTTAGGTGTTAAAAAAAAAGATAGGAGAAGCTAGTAGCTTTGTATGAGTATTCTGCATGGATAGTAGTTACTAAGGTATTTCAAATTGTTTATCTTTAAGTAGCTGTAATGTCAGATAGAGGAAGATCATACCATGTATTTTCATATATTTGCAAAGACAAAATAAATGGCTAGCCAGGAAAGAGGCAAAAGGGTGTCTTGAAAAAAGGTAGGCAGACCCTAGGATTCACCATCCAGGATTCTCAGCCCCTGGTACTTTCATGCCAAGTGGAAGAGACAAATGCTGCATGATGAGTAAAGCATGATACTGATTTCAGAATATTTTCTCCTCTCCCAGTGAGATAAATTGGAAGGAAGCTGCACGATTCAGAGACCCTGTAGTAAAGTAGCTCACCTTGCAAGCCTAGCCTGTGTGCTGCTGTGCTTTCTAAGACTCCTGATAGCTAAGAAAACAAATTCTTTATAAATGCTCTGTGTTTCCAGGGTAACCTGTGTGGTGTGGTTTCTCTATTTTTCTTAATTTTCAGTGCTAAATAATGAAAGTTAAACCAGTGATGTACAAGTAGGTGCTTTGCACCTCCAACTTTGCAGTTTTGCTTGGTACCCAACTTGCTTTTGAAACATACTTTATAGGGTAGTAAGCCTAACTATGATTAAACTGTGTTTCTGAATCTTTCTCCCTGTTTGTTTAGTTGATTCCCTGTGGGTAATCCTTGCCATGTTCCCTGATCCCTGAACATCAAGGGGCCATAACGATAACCAGTGCCTGGAAAATGTCACTGCTGTAGAATAATTTCAAAGTCTCATAAATAACTACACAAGGTGTCTTCACAAAGTCCGTGGAAAATAGGATTATCTTTTAGTTATGTGTTTCCATGAACTTTTTGAAGCCCCTTTATGTTGACAATATGTGGAATCCTCATTAGAAGCTTTTATAGCCGAGGGGAATATTTGTAGATCATCTAGGCCAGGGAGTGGCAAAGTTTTGAGACTGAAGAGCCAATCCTGTCCCTCCTAACAACTTATTTTTTTCCTCCACTGTGCAACCCACTTCCATGCCTGAAACCCACAGGGTAAAACCAGGCAATGGTTCGGGGTTACAGTGTGCTTTGGCATGAGACACTATGAGAGGACCCTGGGATCAGACCTGCCATAAATCCAAACCCATGCACCTTAACAGCTTTAAAGTCACTCAAGAACCTTACAGATGTTTTTCCAAATGAGTGAAATCACCATGCTCTGAAATAATCACCTTCACATGTTTTCGGTGTTCCTTCAGAGCCGCACATTCACACTGGAAGAGCCGCGTATGGCTCGCAAGCTGCAGTTTGCCGACCACTGGTGTAAATACTGATCAAAATACCAGCATGTTAGTTTTTCTCTTTTCCACATTTTAAAAAATGAACAACCTTAGCAATTGTCATAGCAAGAGCATGTTTAAATGGTAAGGTTTAGTTTTAATGTGACACTAAATATCAAATGGTACACCTTTGCCATTTTGGAGACTATTATGATGATTTCTTGGGAAAGCTTAGAAACCGAAATAATTTTTCTTAAAAATTCATTTTCTCTTCAGCTTTATGTGTTCAGCACACTGCCCCTTGTCAGAGTGACACGTGGAAAGATCTACTCAGAAGTGACGTCCTTCTTTGAGCATATAACCCACAGAGTGCGGCTCTACCACAGCCAAGGTGAGGGGACAGGAGCACAGCGTGAAGCCTGCATACACAGTGTCTTGAATTCCGACCCTCCTTGATAGGTCATTATGAACTAGCAGTAGCTTTTGGGGGATGATATAATTTTCTAAATTTGACATCATACTTTTGTACTGTGTTTTAAAATAAAATGCTTATCCTTTCATAATGAATAAACGGTAAAATATTTAGCTCCTTACATAGAAGGGATTTCACAAAGTTCATGGGAAATTCCCACTATCCTTTTAATTCCTTTTTTTCCATGAGCCTTTTGAAGCCCCCTTTGCAGACATGTGTATGTCATACTTATACCTTCTCTTTTCCATTGCCATGGCTTAATTACATCCTATTTCAAACCTAAAAATAGTAGAGTTTTGTTTGCTTTTATAGAATGAAACTTATGTAACATGTTGTTGTCAGGTGTCCTTGAGTTGGTTTCAATTCATAGCAACCTGCGGGCATCAGGACCAGGCACGGCCCAGTTTTGCACCATCCTGACGGTGTTGGGGCTTAGTCCATTTTGCAGGGGCGTCTGTGTCAGTTCTTCTTGTGCAGGGCTTTCATCCTTTTTGCTGACTTTCTACCTTATCAAGCATGATGTCCTTTTCTGGGGACTGAGTCTCTCGTGATAACATGTGCAGAGTATTTCGTTTAATGGACCACCTAATTGAGGCACAGATGCATGTATGTACGTGCACACACACACCCTGTATTGATAGCCAATGTATCACAATAAAATGTAGCATTACATTTTAAGAGAAAATTTTTCTAAATTATTTGTTTGTTCAAAATTCTATACTTGTTAGAGTATAAGACAGCCAATTATGCATTGCTTCTAGAATGCTTTTAAGCTATTTTTTAAATCTTTATTAGCCAAACTTACAGGAATTGGACTTTTGACTCCTTTAGAGATTCAGTCCTGAGCAGCTGATCCTGCTCAAACAAGTGGAACTAAGGACCTGAATACTCTGAGAATCGCAGTTTAGTGGGGTGGATTCCTTGAATTCTGGATTTGTAGAACAGAGTGTTTTTCTAGCCAAATATTAACCCTGTCATCAAGCACCATGAGATTTGTGCTTTTAGATAAATAGCGCATAGAAATGTTTAAGTCTATCCTTGCTGTTATTGAAGCTGAGGAAGTTAGAGAAGGAAAAATGTTTTTCCCCTAAGTTTTCAGACAGGTAAGAAATGAAGCATTTCACAAACTGACAGTAAAATGTACCAACATGCACTGTTTGTTTTTTAATTATTATGGATAAGCAAAGGTACTTACAATGTTCCAAATAAAGGGATGTCTCAGCAAAAGTTCCACCCTCTCATTTCAGGGTCTAAATTTAATACTGC
Organism: Nesogale talazaci; assembly: GCA_004026705.1. NCBI lineage: Eukaryota > Metazoa > Chordata > Mammalia > Afrosoricida > Tenrecidae > Nesogale > Nesogale talazaci. The sequence continues at coordinate 73,143 of PVJH01005082.1, read as the reverse complement.
TTTTCGTTAATTTTTTTGATTTTGAGTTTCAGCAATGCTTGATTTTGATTAGCATTTCAGGCTTAGGTAAACTTTCTCATGCTACTTCATAGGTTAAAGCACATTTTCAGAATAATCATCGTTCATAGGTTGAATCAAGAAGTCAAAGGTCATCTGAAAGGTAGTTAAAAATCACATGAGGTGCTGACTTTGTGTTCTAACCGTGACTTCTTCAGTTATCTGAAGTCACCCTCTTAGAGGAAAGTGAGAGTTCCCCAGATCTCGAGGTGAGAAGCGTTGCTTATGACCATCCATTTACAGCTTAGAGCAAGCCTTTGTGAAACACCCTAAAAGCTCTGAAATTCTATTTTCCAGCTCTTGCCAAAGATTGCCTTTATTGGTAGAAAGTAGCATTATCCCATCTAAGATGCACTTATGTACATTTCACTTTGCCAAAACCCGTTGTTCTTTTTCAGAGACAAGTCCACCCTTGAGCAGAACACAACGTATGTTTCTGCATAGACCTGTGCCATCAAGCCCAGCTCACCACTGTAGTCATCTGTCATAGTCTGAGATAGGCTAGGTCTCAGAATAAATGTCAACACAAGTCAACACGGAATTCTCAATACTCAATCACGCATAATTGGCAATTAGGTTGACTTTATGTTTCCTTGCGTCTGTCAACTTCAAGGTATCCTCTGAGTTTTCCCCAGGATACCTGGGGCCTTTCGCTGCCTTACATTGCAGGACAGTTTCTGTGCGGTAGATGGTCCACTTCTGTTGCTGGTGGTATAGGTGAGCTTGTCATCATGGCCTACCGTGGAAATTACAAGACTGACTCAGCTGTTGATGTATTCCAGCAAATGAACATTCATTAGAACTAAACTGTTGTCTTCGCTACCCTCCTGGTCACTGATAGGGACTGTCCAGTGGCTAATTAATAGTCTTGATGCAGGGGCAAAGGGCCGCAAGGAAGTCACTGACTTCTGGTGCCCTGAGTGGCTCTCCCTTCCTCTCAGCATTTCTCCACTCTCAGCTCAGCCTCCCATCTAATCTCTCCTTGGCTTCTGCTGCTTTTCTCCACTTGTAAAATTTTCTTTTCCCTTGTGTGCTTCTTTGCTAGGCTGTCTCCCTTCTCCGTGGTATTTCTGGTGCAGAGGCGTAGTTCTCACAGACCTTGCCTGTGGGCGTGTGTCTCTCTCTTTCCTCGGTCACCAAACTGGCCAATTTTGCCTCCTCAAGCATCCCTTAAAGTCTTTATTTCTCACCCCATTTTCACCTTTGCTTATAGACTGCTGGTTCCCTGTTATGGACATATTTTAAAAGGCCAAAGTATAATACAGTTCCAGTGCTTGAAATCTCCTTGAGGTCTAACCTCTGGGTAATAAGGTGTTTTAAAATACAAGATTTGATTAGTCAGATCAGAAAATAAAGGTTCTGAATAGAGCACTCAGAATATTAGTGTAATAAAAAATAAAAACACACACCTCAGACTGCCTCTGGATTGCTCAATAAGTAGAGTAAACTGGGTGGAATCATTTTTTTTTTCCCAATTACATTTGTAACTTGAAAGCAGTAGCTTCAGAAGTTCATGGGCGATGACAAATAAATGCAATGCAAAGTTAACTTAGAGTGCTCTTATAGAACAGTTTTACTGTACTTGTCTGAATTGAATCTGAAACCAGCAGATAAAACCACTTGAAGTGACACAAGAAGCTTTTTCTCTAGCTCAGAGCAGGTCTTTCTTTCAAGCTGAAAGAGGCTGTTGGGGAAAGGAGATATTGTCATCACGTGAAAGCCTTTCTTCCACGCTGTGTTTTTATCTCACACATACCCCCCTTCATTGTAGGGAGCAAGCCTGTTTTCGGGATCCTCAGTGACCCACCTCCATCGATTCATTTCCTTTACCCCTCCTTGTGGGAAGGCTCAGGTGGTTCAGTGGGGTTTTAATGAAATCATTCACTGAGGCCTGTGATGGAGATCTGCAATCTTCAGGGTGATTAAATATGTAGGTGTTCTAACTACTTGAAAGAGTAATCAGTCATAAGGGGGTTGGTAAGAAAAGCATAGCAAAGGCCGGGTACTAAGCAATATTCCCAAAGATCCTGGACAAGCTTCCAAGATTCTAACATTGGACTCATCTAAACTAGACGTCTATTAGATGAGTGATACATACACAAAATGTGACTGTGTGTCAATGGCCCTGCTTTTTGTAGGAATGGCTCTGTGACTTCGTGGATGTCAAAGGGAGGGACCTGTGTTCCATTAGGCTTTTAATGACTGATCTTTCAGAGCTAGATCATCAGGCCTTTCTTTTAAGGCACAACTGCTGCTAGATGAATTCGAAGCTTGAATCCAGCATATTAAGCTGATTTTGCATATGCATTAACTTTGCATCTTTGAAAGTGACTAGATACCGTTAAATTTGGATGATTATCAATAAATGGAACCGGTTTTCATATCAAATTTATATTTTGTAAAGGAATAAAGGCTCAGGGAGGAAGACTATTAATACTTTATAATTGCATATTGTATTAGGTTACTTAGTTATATAAAATATTTTATTAAATCAGCCATAAGGGAAAAGAAGCAGAAAATGAGTTAATATTATAGATTGTGTATTTTATTAAGTGTTTGTTTATATTAAACTTTTCGAATTTAGTTTATCTGAAGTACTCTTTAAAAATCTATAAGTTGGGCTGAGCCCTGGTGGCGTAGTGGTTGTGCGCAGGACTGCGCCCCACTGGGATGGAGGTTCGATTCCAGCAGTGGGGCTGGGCCTCCTACTCCCACCACCGGAGAGCAGTGATGCCCCCCCCAAAAAAAAAAACAACAAAAAAAGAAAAAAAATCCTATAAGTTGATAAAATTGATAAATCCATAAAATATGAACCCAAAGTAACTTTTGCCTAAATCAAACTTTGGGAGGAGGGAAGTACAAGAACAGGAATCAAATAATACTTCCCAAAATATGTAAACTATTTTATCATTATTATTTTTATAACAAACTAAGTCAAGAAGCCTCAATTCAACTGTTGTTTTTGTTTTTTTCTATTTGTGTTCGTTCCATGTTCTGAAAATTATAACAGAGTTTAAAGTCTCCCTTGCTTTCAATTGCATCTAAGCCATTAAAAGACTACTTTAAAAATTATTATTCAGATATCACATTCAAAAAGCTTTTACACATATTAAATTAAAGAAAATCTGGTACTCATTACCTTTAACAGTTCTAGAAGATCATAACAATTTTGGAGAATTGTAATAAAATACAGTCTCTTGTTTTGTGTTAGGATAAATATGAAATCCATTTTTATATTACCCATTTTTTAATGAATTGCTTATAATGGCACTGTTTTATGATACTAAAATTTTTTTATTTTGTAGAAAATAGCAGGGGGGTTTTGTTCTTTTTTTTTTTCAGAGGAAAAAGACACTTGAGGATGAATATTTCTAAAAGTAATCATCCATTAAATAGAAGCTTTTAGACATTACAAAATACACTACTATAACTCTTTCTGTTTTTCTCGAATCGGAAGATTGAACACGATGCACATACCAACCCGGGTGTCCCCCTGTGTTGTATTTGATTCTTCACCATCACAAAGCACATGCCTTGTGGTGACATAATGATCAGTAAGTGACATGAGTTCACTGGGGCTTCATTTGTCTTCAGAGCTGTAATTATTAGACTTTGGTGCCCTAGTTTTCTGACATCCACAGCCACTTTGAAGAATTAAGTTGCTATGGGTTACCAGCGTGTCCTGTACATTTTCACTAACGCAAGGTTTGGGTCCCGAAGCTGTTAAAATAAATATCTTCATGTTGGCTTATTTTTTTCCAGATTGTGTTTTACTAGGCAAATGTTTGCGAGTGTTTGAGTGAGTGAGTAGGAGGTTATATGTGTGTGAACCACATTTCAACCTGTAGAAAACATGCCTTCAATGCTATACTCTTGCCCTGTTTCCCACCAACATATTACAAAAGTACTATATATAATGGATCTTGCTAAAAGAAAACAAACTGCCTGGAGGTAACATGTAATGAACTGCCTTCAAAAAGTATGGAAGAAAAAATTTTTCTTTGGCTGAAATAATTGAAAATTTTTTGCATGTGAGCATACTTAGCAATCTGAGATTACTTAGTTTTTCTCTGAGCAATTTTTAATATATAAACCTGAATGCTATCATAACATGCCACTTGATCTTTAGCGTTTCAAAATGAGGTTTGCATAGTTAAGCATATTAGGGAATCACATTGGGAATTAGCAAAATAAAGTGACCTGGGATTTATCTTTTTATTTCTTAGAGTCTTGGTTTCTTTTTTTTTTAATCACGTTTTGGGGGCTCTTACAGCTCTTATAACATCAATTATATCAAGCATATTTGTATATATGTTGCCATCATCATTTCCAAAATCTTTTCTGCTTGACCCCTTGATATATGTTCCTCTTTTCCCCCTCCCCCCATCCTCATAGAAGGATCAGTATATAATCTTTGATCAATTATATATTGTTATTATTATTTTGTACCTTGCACTGCCCTTGGCACCCTTTACCCACCTTTCTATTATTCGGCCTCTGAGCAGGTGGGGTATGTGTTATATATCCAGCCTTGTAATGGATTCCCCTTTCTTCCCCCTTCCTATCATCCTCCCATTATTCCCACTATCATTCCTGAATGGTTATCTGTCCTGAGTTTCATGTGTCCAGAGCTCTTAGCAGTACCAATGTGTGTTTTCTGGTCTAACAGATTGTGTTGGGAAAGTGTGTGTCAAAGAGTGCCAGGTTATTAGGACAAAATGTCTTTGTATTTAGGGAGGCCCAAAGTCCGTCTTCTCTCTTAGTACTTAACATGCAAATTCATGTGCATTGGCCTCTGTCACTTTCATTATAAATTAATTTACTTACATATGTACATACCTATAGCTATACCTTTATAAATAGTTATTGCCTCATTTCTTTCCTCTATTTCCTTTCTCCTTCTTCCTATCCCACTATCATGCTCATATTCCATTTGGCTCTCAGTAATTCCTCTTGGATACTTTGTACTTGATTAATCCCCACCAGGCATCATACACCCTCATCGTCATCAATTTTAGATCTCTTGTTGTTCCCTTATTCCTGAGTTTGTTGGCTCCCAACTCCCCCTCCCACCACCTGCTCTCTCATATCTCCCCAGAACCGCTGGCCCCTTCATTTTCTCCTTGGAATGTTCATCCAGCCTATCTTGTGTAGATAGACATAAGGTAAAAGAAAAATAAACAACCAGAGCCCCAAAACAAAACAAAAAAAAAACGAAAAAAAAATCCAATAGCTAATTCCGGATTTGTCTGCTGACCCTTATGTATGTTTTGTGCCTAAAAAGGTGGGAGAAAGAGAGGGAGATGAAAAAAATGTGGGGAAGAAGAGAATGATGGAGAACAGAGCACTAATAGACCCGCCGGGAGGGTAGGGTACCTTTTATGTCTCAATAGGAAAGGGAGAGAGACCAGACCTCATCCCAGAGTGCCACGCCTTGAGAGTAATACACTCACATGGCGCAGCAAACTAACAGAGACTTGGTGTCTTAGAGACAATCAAATTGATATCTATCAGTGAAGACCTTCAGAAAGACTGTTGCTGATGCTCTTAGCCGCTGTTGCATCAGCTCCACCTCACAGTGGCCCCATGACGACAGAATGAAATGCCTCTTAGTCTTGTCTAGGCCCACACATGGTTGCATTTGGGATTGCCATGATGCATAAGGTTCTCATTGGCTGGTTACTTGAAAATAGATTGCCAGGCTTTTCTCTCTAGTGTTTCTTTGTCAACAGTGCATGAAAACCCTTAGGCTTGACTTCTTGCTTCTACATTCATCTTTTAAGGATATTTGAATCTGGAATTTATTCTTGAAGTTCCCTCACTTGTTGACAAGGCTTCAGAGCTTCACCAAAGTTGTTTTTTTTAATATATCCATAAAAAGATTTGTGAGGCTTAAAACCACTTGCAATCACTCTCTCCCCAGTCCTACGTTCCAGATTTAGTTAGATTTAAGAGTAAAAACCATTAAGTTATGGCTAGGCAGATTTAGGTAATTAAAACAGTTTTAGAATATCATAACTATGCAATTGACTGCTAAGAATTTTTTCCCCTCCTGTTAATTGGAACTTTTTTAAAAATGAAATAAGTAGCTATGTGTCATACCTGATTATTCCCTACCGGCATGAAAGGGAAGGTTATTTTAAGGGCCTGTAAGAATATTCTGGTTACACAAATTCTGAACTCAGGGGTTATCTTGGGAACTGCTTGACAGCAGCTGCTGTGTTGTAGGCAAAGCTTCTTGGCAGGGAGTCATCACCACCCATAAATGTGTGTTGCTCTGAGCATCGATAAAAGACCCGGGTGAGGTGTAAAGGGGAAGTGCAATGGCTATAGTCCCTGGGTGGTGCAGATATTAACATATTTGACGGTTCACTAACAAAAAGGTTGGAACTTAGAACCCAGTCAGAAGTACACCTCAAGAAAGGGCTGGTGATAGACTTCTCCCAAATCAGCTACAGAAATCCCTACAGAGCGCAGTGCTACTGGGACACACATGAGGGAGCGCTGGGCCAGGGTCAGCTCTCCAACAGCTGAGGGGATGGGGACATGATGAGGTTAAGAGTTTGGACTCGGTAGTCAGCTTGACTGCATTCATTTCTGAAGTAAGCTGCTTACCAACCGTTTGGGCAGATTACTATACTCATCTTGCCTCAGTTTCAGCAACTAGAAAATGTTGACTACAACCCTGTCTAGCTTAGGGTCGGTGGGTGTAATAAAATTTAGATGAATACATATACGCAAAGCCTGATATATAATAAGTGCTGCAGCTAAAAGGCCAAGCACTTGGTAAGTATCACAGGAGGGGCTTGAAGCGGGAGTGTTGGGGAAGATGTCATGACAGGAGTGAGTTGATGTGATGCTAGGTCTTGAGGAAATGTCACTAGGATGGACAGAAAGGAGGAACCAAACGACAGTGTGAAATGAAGTCTGTTAGATTGGTGGGCTTCAATCTCTCGATGCCATAATAATGCAAAGAGCCCTGTATCCCATGTGCATTCTTAAGCTGGCATCTAAAGTTTTTCATTATATAGTTCAATAGTGGCAAATGATGTTATTTCAGGCAAACTGCAAATATTGACATTTTAAAATAAACACGTCCCGTGGATAGCAGTTTCATGCTAAATCATGCATTTTTAAAAAGCCAACACAAGCTTTTCTTTAGTGGTCAGAAATGTCACATCTTTCCTTTCTCCTTAAACTCATATCTTCATTATGTTTCTCTCAGAATTTTTTCTTAAGATTTCTATGTTGGAAGTTTTTTTTTGTTGGTTAAACTTTTATTCTCTGAAACAAAAGCAAGTTGTTCCTGTGTGTGTGTGTTTGTGTTGTGTGTGTGCATTTAAATTTACATTTAAAAATTCTGCCATGCCAAGGCTCTAGGTCATGCTTGATGGTGTAGTGGGTTGTGTTTGCAGCAATTTGAAACCACCAGCCACTCCAAAGGAGAAAGGTCATGCTTTCTACTTCCATAAAGATTGACAGTCTTAAGAAACTCACTGAGACCATCTCTTCTGCCCTGTATGTAGGATTGCTACAAGTCAAAATCAACTTGATCGTAGGGATGGGGACGGGGTGGGGGACCTTCTGAAAATTTAATTTCTTTTTGAGTAAAGGATAAAAATTGCTGACAGTAAATAGTTGATCAAAATAACCCTAGACTTAAACATTTTGATGAATTATTTTATAAAATACATAATTTAAAAGAAATATTTTTCTTGGATGACATGAGTTATACCCATTTTATCTCCATCATGTTCATTTGTTCATTAATAAATGTTGCCTGTTGCTAGAATGAGATTGATCTCAGCTTCGGTGTTAGGCTTTGTTCTTATAAATATTAAGTATATTAAGTGTAAAGGAATATTATGCCCCTAAGTAGGTGACAATGAGAGGAGTAATTGTTATAAGTATGCTGTTCAATACTTTATAAACTCCTGAACTATATGCCAGGAATTTCAGAATGATCTCTTATCTATAATTAATTTTAATCAATTATTTTAAATAACTTACAGTTCCATACCTGTATCGCCTTCAATACGCATGAATTTTGTAGAAATATTTGTTTTCCAGCCATTCACATCTAATTAGACACCAGTATTTCAGACCATTGCTGTTTCAAATAACCCACAGCCTTTCATAAATTCAGTTTGCTACTAATGTTAGGGGTCATGTCTGATGGGGAAAGTGATGAAAGGGTGGAGGGACAAGAAAAAGGAAATGCCCCCTTTCTCTGGCCAGTCTGTGCCATTCAGATCAGTGTGCAGGAGAGACTATGTGGAGCTGAGCCTCCTGCCTAAGGCTCCCTAGAAGGGAGCATACTGAGGAGAATGGAAAGTAGGGAGTTCAGAATGACTGCGGCAGAGGACATACAGACACAGAGAAATTGTGATTCTCCCACCCGTGTTTCCTTCCGTGTCTCAGGTCATTTCAAAGCTAGCTGCTTACTTCCTTTCCTGGGCATGCTTTAGTTAGACCATGCCCATTTTGGAAATACAGCTGCTATAGTTCCACCAAAACAGAGCTTCTGTAAACCATGGTGTTTCTGGAAATGACGTGTATTGAAAGGAAAGAAAAGTTCCCGTTTCATTGGATACTCCTTCAAGTATATCATACTTCGTAGATACCATCTTTAATAATCAACATTGGTAGTTTGTATGACTGAAGCACTGTACCTTTCATAGTATTCATTTATTTTTGTAAAATTGTTTTGAGAATTCTTTAAATGAAATGCATAAAGCATGTGCAGTAGTGCCTAGCTTATAATAGTAGTTATTTATCTCGTGGCTTACAAATAGAACACAGTGTTGCAGCCTTTATTTTTTTAAATTTGAGGCTGGGAAAAACATTAATTAAAATCAGTATTCATCAAAGTGATGTTAAAATTTTCACTGGAGGAGAAATAATCAATATCAACATTTAGAAACCCAGAAACCAGGAGTACCTCAGAGGATACATTAGATCTTATAATAGTTAATGAATTGAGTAATATCAACATGAAGACAAAGGTCATTGAGTTGAGGAAATTGTTACCACTTTTATTCTCAGTGCTTTCAGATAGTGCCGTTTTTTAAAAAATCTATTTTTGATAATATCTAGACTGTATAGAAGTCAAGTATCTGACTTTCCCAGTTTATCATTGTTATAAAAATTGTTATTTAAATCTATCTATTGAACTTATCAGCGTGCGTTAATTATTAAGTGTTGACTCCCAACTTATGTTACATAAACTTCACAGAAACATTGTCATGAAAGTACATAATGGGCAAGGTAATTTAATGACTTGATGATTTAAATATAATACAAAGGGTTTCTGAAATGAGTGGGGGAAGTGTTCTTACCGTGGCACCTGTTGCTGTCTTCTACTATGCATTGATGGCCCGGCCACCCTCTCTAGGTAAACACAAATTCCAGGAAAAGGGATATAGCAACAGTTAGGTAGATGGCAAGAGACCATTTTCCCCTAGAGTCTACATTTTAAGGACAATTACTGAAATTAAAAAGCCTTTCTTTGAATTGTCCGTGGGCCTTTGGAAGATTTTGTTTATATGAGTTGATTTCCATATACGTATTACATTTGGGTTACCATATATACTCAAGTATAAGCCGACCAGGCTGAGGCAGCTCATTTTGCCACACAATCTGAATTTAAAGTGTACTGAAGTTTTGATTTATACACAAGTACATACGGTAGCTCCTTTTTTCAAAGGCTTAAATTCCATCTTTAGGATTCTCATTTTGATTGAGCCTTTTCCTAAGTAGATGTGGTTCAGGTGATACTGCCCTTATCTTCTTCTAGTGACTTACTCAAAGCACATCTTAAGGGCCTCTGATAAGGTGCTGGGTCTGTGCTAGAGCAGAAGGGAGGAATCCTGTGCTGCTCTGTGAAACCAGGATGTAATGCCTGGTTTTTCAGTATCTCCTTGAAAGAGTAGACCTTGCATTTCAGGCTTGGTAGAATCAGGTGATCCCACAAGCAGAACCGGATGGAACTAACTCAAGATTCTTTAGTTCAGGTTTAAATTAGGTTGTTCCAGGTTAAAGTCGCCCACCATCTTGTTGAAGTTCTTGCTCTTTTTCTACCCCCTCTACTTTGCCAGTCTTTCCCCAGGAACTGGTCTTTCCTGGCAGCACATCCGAAGTATGTGAGATGAACTCACACCATCCTTGCCTCTAAGGAGCATTCTGGTTGTGCTTCTGAGACAGAGTGGTCTGACCCCTGCCTACTATTCAAGAGGGGTAACACGGTCATAGGCGTACACACCAACACACTGTCTTGTCAAAATATATACTATTATACGTTTGAATGTGCTTTTAGCATCAATCTCATGCTACACACTGGCTGCATATAGCTTCTTTCATTTGATTTCTCTTTGCTAAGGCAAAATGACCTTTTTTTAAAATTGACTATACAGCGTTCCACAGTATAGGTATACTTGCTTACATTTATTCAAATCCCAGAAAATAGACAGGAGCCCTGGTGATGTGTAGTGTTAGGCATCGGACTGTAGGGTCAGCGGTTGGAACTCACCAACCACTCTACAGGAAAAAAGTGAGGCTGCCTCTTCCCCTAACGATTTGCAGCCTTTAGAACCATGGAGAGCAGTTCTGCTCTGTCCCAGAGGATTGCTGTGACGCAGAATTGACTCACTGCAGTTGGCTTTGGTTTGATGGTGGAGAGCGCTCCTGTTTTCTGTTTTCAGTCATAGAAACAATGTTGAGAGGAACCGTTTTGTGCCTACTTCCTATTCTCACACTTAGTGCCCATCTCAGATCAATAACTTTAAAAAAAATCATTTTATTGGGAGCTCATACAACTCATATCACAATCCATACATCCATCCATTGTATGTCAAGTACATTTATACATTTGTTGCCCTCATCATTCTCAAAACATTTGGTTTCTACCAGTGTACATCCTCTGGTCTAGTCGGATTTGTAAGGTGGAATTGGGATCATGTTAGTGGGGTAGGGAGAGGAGGGCTAGGTGAAGCATTGAACTAGAGAAAATTTGGATATTTCATTGTTGCTATACTGCACCCTGATTGCCTCATCTTCTCCCCACGACCCTTCTGTAAGGGAATATCCAATTACTCACAGGTGGACTTTGGGTCCCTAATCTGTACTCCCCCTCATTCACAATGTTATGATTTTTTGCTCCTTCATGCCTGATCCCTGGTCCCTTTGACACCTCATGGTCACACAGGCTGATTTGCTTCTTCCATGTGGGCTTTGTTGCTTCTGAGCCAGATGGCCTCTTGTTTACCTTCAAGTCTTAATAGCTGGGTACCATCAGCTTTCCTTACCACATTTGCTTATGGCACCGCTGTGTCTTCAGCAATCAGGAAGGTGAGCATCCTGGAATGCCAATTTAATAGAGGAAAGTATTCTTGCATTGAGGAAGTACTTGAGTGGGAGCCCATTGTCCATCTGCTACCTTAATACTAAACCTGTAACTGTATACACATAGATCTTTTTCCATATAATCATATAGAAATATATTTACATATGTGCATGCCTATATTTAGCACACCATAAATGCTGCAATAACCTGTGTGCATTCATTTCATGGAGTTCTCAGGTGTTGCAGGTGGTAAGTGTGCTGGCCTGTGAACTGAAAGGGTGTAAGCTTGGTTCCACCTAGATGCACCTTAGAAAAAAGTCCCCTTGACTGACTTCTGAAAAATCAGCCAAAGAAAACCCAGTGGAGCACAGTGCTACCCTGACATGAGATAGCATTGACTGGAGGCACCTGGTTTGTTAGCTCCCTAGAGCTGTTGAGACAAAATGTGAGCATGGTGTGTGGGTGGAAGAAAGACCATGCATTCAGCATGTCAGCAGGCCATGCTTGTTCTGAAGCCTCGCACGAAGGATCCATCTGGGTCTGGTCTAGGCTCTGGGAGCCAAAGGTGTTTCTTGGCCTGGGGAAGCCCAACTCCAACCTTAGGCTCAATCAAGCGGCTGTCTTTTCTTCTCTGTCCTTGTCACTGCCTCTCTTTTCTGTTGCTAAGAAAAGCCAGTCATAGCACATTAGGTAGACTCTGCCCCAGTAACTTAACTAATAACGTCTTCCAAGACCCAATTTCACTGGACAGCAGTGAGTGAGTGAGTGAGTGAGTTTTCAGCATATCGGATCCCAATTTGGTCTCTGTAACAAAGAAATTCTCACAGTTGTTCCTAGGCTTCTGCCACTTCTTATTTACTAAGAAGTGACTTCATCCCTCTCCAGTGGCTGGTGTGCCAGTGGGGCATGGTGGTTGGGAGGGTTTCCTTTCTGGCCCTGCCTATTGTGTGGCCACCTAAGCTTAGGGAAAGCAGTCCCCGGCACGCAGTAAGCTCTCAACTTCATCTGTCACCATTCCCATGTCATAAGTACCTGCCACTCCTCACTGGGCACATATTTATTGTACACCGATTGTGTGCTGGGTAAATAAATATAAGCCACGTTGTGACCCTTAAAAACCTTGAGTTTTTGTTGAAGTTACATACCACATGTTTGTTCAAAATGAAAGCATTAGTTCCTGTGTTAGTCCGGGTAGATTAGAAGAACAAATTCAAGGACACGCGTATCGATACAAGGAAAGGGTTTACATACAAAAAGAATGGGACATGGAGAAAGTATCCCAGCCCAGTTCAAAGTCATAAGTCCTATATTAACCCATAATCCCGAAATCAGTCTATAAAGTCACAGGTCAGTGAGTGCAGAATCCTGGTGCTGGCAGGGCACCTCGCCTCCAGGGCTCAGGGTCCATCAACAGCAGAAGCAACTCATCACTGGCAGAGGTCTCCATCTGGCCGCCCCAGCTTCAGAGGTCTGGCTCCATCAGGGCAAAGCCGTGTGGTCTCTCCGCTGGCTCCTCCAGCTTCTCAAATGCTGCCAGCTTGTCTTGTCCGTGATTAATCGTCTCTTAAAGATTAACTCCTAACAACTGAGGAAGATAGCTTCTCATCTTCACGAGGGAAATATCGCGAGATTTCCCAAAAGTTTCAGGAGAAAGCCATGCCCATATAGAGGCCTCATTGGCTGCTCAATGGCTATCTCCAGATTAACAGGCTAGCTTCCACGCCTACATTTCAATCATAAAGTTAACATAAGCACATGACTGCCACAGTTCCCTTATCTTTCCAACTATTTGGACCTTACCCATAGCCCAATTTGACTCCCTGGGTGTCAGTTAGCTTATACATGACGAACAACAACCTCTCAGGTGCTCACTCATTCTTTTAAATGTACCTGCCGCGTGCTTAAAACTAGTTAAGAAATAACACTAGACAGATGATGTGTGTAAGACAGTCTGTGTGAGTGGGATGAGGGAAACCGGCTGCGGGCTGAGTCTGGCCGCCGTCCTGCAGGTACCAAACAGTCTGCTGCCATGGGCCTTCAGCGACATTTCACTCGTGTCCTCTCGATGAAGACGGTGCACCAGAACACTGGCAAGATTCCAACGTGGCCTTACCCCCGTCCAGAAGGAAGAGTCTCTTCGAGTCTCGCTCTCTTCCTGGAGCAGAGTGTGAAGTGTTAGCAACAAGAAGGCACTGACGTCTCTCTGTTGAAACCTGGGAGGGACAGCACACATACCTCTCCTCCCCAAAAGGACTGGTCTTATAAGGTAGAGCTGCTTCTCTTCCCAGGACTGAAAAACACACAGGGAGTTTAGAAGCCCTTGGCCGATTACGCCTAAGCATTTTAGAGTTCCACGGCCCCCATAACGCATCAGCACAAACTTGGTGGCTACAGACAATGGCGATACCCTTGGGAAGCCAGAAGTCTGAAATCAAGGTGTCCACAGGACTGGCCGCCCTCTGCAGGCTCCCATGGTTGCGGCAGGAGTTGGTTAGTTTGTGACTGCGTAACTCCCATCTTTGCTACTGGGATCACAGTTCCTCCTCAGCCTCTTCTCCTTGTCTTCCCGTTTGTTTCTTAGAAGACAATGTCATTGAATTTAGTGCCCAATGCAAGATGATCTCTTCAAGATTGTGGAGGTCATGTGCTTATGTTAATTTCATGATTGAGATGTAGGGGTGGAGTCTAGCCTGGAGATAGCCATTGAGTAGCCAATGAGGCCTCTGTGTGGGCATGACTTTCTCCTTATATTTCCCTCATGGAGATGAGAAGCTATCTCCCCAGTTGTTGGGAGTTAGTCTCAGAGACAATGAATCACGGACAAGACAAGATGGCAGCGTCTGGGGAGTCAGAGGAGAAGCCACAATCTTTGCCCTGATGGAGCCAGACCTCTGAAGCTGGAGAGGCCACGTGGGGACTCCCGCCAGCGATGAGTTGCTTCTGCCACCACTGGATGCTGTTGATGGACCCTGAGCCCTGGAAGCAAGGAGTCATGGGGAGACCCCTGCCAGTGCTGGGATTCTGAATCCACTGGCCTGTGACTTTGTGAGTCGGAAGGAGACATTATAGACTGGTATTGCGTGTATGGGTTGATATCGGACTTACGACTTTGAACCGGACTGGGTTGGGATGCTTTCTCAGTGTTCCATTCCTTTTGTATATAAACCCTTTTCTTATATCCATATGCGTGTCTATGAAATTTGTTCCTCTAGTTTACCCAGACTAACACAAAGATCCTTAACGTAATGACATCTGCAGAGACCCATTTTCCAAGTAAGTTCCTTTTCTCAGGGCCCAAGATTTCAGACTTGAGCATTTCTTCTGGAGAGCTTCACATGAGAGTAACCCATTTCATGGTACCACACATAACCAAGGGCCAGGAATGATCTGCCTTCTAGAACATCCTCCCACCATCCTGTAAACCTGTTTGGGAAAGGTACACCTTAGGGAATCTTGATGCAGTGTAAGAAACAATCTTCCACTTCATCTTGTTCTTCTAAAAATTCACTTAGAGAAACTCAGGGATATATTCCTGTTTTTAGTGCCATTTTAGGTTTGCTTCTGTTTGATTTGTTCATAATAAGGTTATCATTTTATCTTATTTTAAGAATCTGTCCTGGCAGAGAACTTAATGTTTTGCTCAATTTTGATTGGACATAGAGACTAAAATGCTTTAAGCATTTGTTGCCATAACAGGGTCTGAGCATAATGCTAAGCAGAAGAAAGATAGTTTTCTCAATGGAAATAACTTATTATTGCTGGAGGTAACATGAAATTATTCATTTTTTTCCTGGAGCATGTTCTTTGTAAATGTTTCTGGAGATAGAGAATTGAAATTAATGAGGTCCTCCCTTGTTAAGAATTTACTTTATTTCATATATTCTGTTGACCCCTGAGAGAATATCCATTGCAGAGAAGAGAAAACATAAAATAGTGCTAAAAACCCTGCAGATACTTCCAAGTCAAATCGATAATTCCCTTCTTGTCACCTGCTGTTCTCCCCTGGTGCTCCATTTTGTGTTTGGGGCAAAACCTTGGTTCATTTGTAAGGGCTTATCTAGTAAGCTTCCATAGGCACTTCCATTTGGCATCTAGAAAATGCCATTTATGAAAGGCACACTAAAAGAAAAGTTTGCATTTTGGAGTCAGAAAAATGATAGTTCAAAGAAGAGAGCTATTTTGTGAGCAGTTTGTGACTTTTTTTTTCCTTGAGTTTGACAATTGTGGTGGAGATGTTTGAATCACTTCTAGGTCCTTTTAGTAACAGAGAATGTGTGCATGTTCACTGACCGTAAGAAGTCTGAAGACTGTGGCCATGAAGCAGGAGATGAGAGGGTGTATCTTCTACCCATCCTACCCTGCCTTGATGATCACATTCTTAATAACTTCATCGGCATCATAAGAAAGAAACTGAAGTTTGCTTATTGGTACACCAGATGAGCCTGCTGAGTAGAAAGAGCTGCAGGTGCCTGATGTTCTGTGAACATTCTAGAAATGTTATTAGTGGGTGATTCGATCCACCTAGTGTTGTTCATCACCATGTTTTTTGTATTTTATAGTTTCTCTGACATACGGCTGCTTTATGGGGGTGTTTTTGTTTGTTTTCTAGAAGTAGATTGCCTAACCTTTCTCTTGAGGTCCCTCTGGGTGGACTCAAACCTGTAACCTTTCAGTTTAGAGGGTGTGCTGACTGTTGCCCACCCAGGGTCCAGTGCCTGGATTGGTTGCCCATATGTTGTCTTCCATACACCCCACAAGTGCAAACTTCCCTTTCTTTAGCTATGTGCTGTCACCTTCTGTAAGCGCTGGGGATTCTTTTTGGCTTCTAGAAAAAAAGCCTGCCCTGCTTTGTTATTTTCCTCGTTTTTCTGTATACAGCTCTTTGCTTTATAACGGGAAGGTTGTTTTTGAGGTGTGCAACAAAAATAAAAACCACAGGTAAAAATTTTTAAGGTTTTTTTTTTTTGAGCCCTAGAAAGTTTTGAGGTTCTGAAAAGTAAAGGTCATTCTTTCTGATGACCATTTTCCAATTGTTCTATTTCTCAGACCTGCATGGCCTCTTAGACACCCTGAGTGTGGGGTTTCTTCTTAACTCCTCTCTCCATCTGTGAAATAAATTCAGGGCTTCACTGAGCACCTGCAGATATCATTAAGACAGAGGGGCAGATAGAAACAAGTAATATTGTAGGTTTCTCACAAAATGTTTTAAAACCTTCTAGGGCTTTTTCAAATGGTCTGCGAGTTTATATATCAAGGGGTAAGATGGATCACTTCATTAAAAGGAGTCTTAAGAGTTATCAAGCTGAATATCTGTGGAGCTGTCCAGATTATACTGCATAAACACTAATCTGGTAGTGCCAGTTTCAGGAATAAATGATCTCATTGGATAACCTGTTTCTTATCCTAGATATAGATGGTGGGCAGTAATAGACTTTCTGTTGAACTCACAGTGAAAATTTTAGCTGGATCAGTATTTCTAGTGTATAACAAATTGGGTGAGGATGGCTCTTTCAGGGAATTGGGGGTATGGAGGACAGGTGGACTTTTGACCTTTGACAGTTGACCTTTCTCATTTAATTTTCTCTCTGCTCTCTAGAATTGAATTAGACAACCATTTGCATATTGTCTTTTAAAATTGTTTTATTGTAATAAAATTACGTGTGTAACAAAAGATTTACCAAGTCCCAAACTGTTTATACGTGCAATTCAATGGTACTGGTTAAATTCATCATTGGCATTGGCATGCCCCCTTTCTAAATCACCTACACTAGCAGAAACTCATTGCCCCCTAAGAAAAGCACCCTCTTTCCTTTTCCCTCTGTCCCCTGCTAACCGCTTACAAGATTTGGCCTCCTGGCTTTCTCTGTTCCAGATATTCACGTAGGTGAGATCCTCTCTCTTTGTCCTTTTGTGGCAAACTTGTTTCCCTCAGTTTTCCAGGTTCATCCATGTTGTGGGCTTTTAATAGGGCTTTCTTTCTCTTTATGATTGAGTAGTAGTCCACTGCATGCATGTCCCACAATTTCTTTTCTACTCATCTGTTGGTGGTCAGTCGTTTCCACTTGTGGGCTTTTAAGAATGGCAACACTGCAATGACTATTAATATTTGCATGTAGCCACTCATTTTCCCATATAAGGTTACCCATGAGTTGCAGAATTCGCTTGAATGACAGTGGATTTGTTATTTTGGGTTTTCATACATTTCAGCCCAACTTCCTTAGCCTTCTGTTGTAAAATATCAGTCCCTTACTAACTGTTGCCCACCATCTCATATTTATAAAGATAGAGAACATGGGAAAAGATGAATTGTGACACCATTTCATATATGAAAGATGCTAGGGATAATAAGTAGAAAACAAGAAAATGTGTGAAACTCAGAAGTTTCATTTCTATCCAAGAATTGTGGGGCAAATCAATATATTTTTTTTTTAATTTAGGAATAGAAGGACAGTCTGTGGAAATTTCTAATATTGTGGATATCAGAAAAGAATACAACCGTGAGATTGCAATGAGAATTTCTTCTAGCATAAACAGCCAAAATAGATTTTATACTGACCTGAATGGATACCAGGTAATTTTCCTTCAAAATTTCAAAGTAATGGATGTATCATAATATAATTTTTTACTGATAATAAGCCACTTAATTTTGAATCTTTAAGATAAAGCATGATTAAGGTTGAAAATTTGCTTTTAAAACTGAATTTTAACTGATCCTTTTAGATTCTATACTCAATCATAATTTCCAAGGTTGGATGACTATTTAATAGGTAACTATTCATAAGAATTTATTTTTCTGGGGATAATTAGACAGCCATTATGTCTTTTAAATACTTTGATACTAAAAATACATGAGATTGTCTAATTGTAAGGAAACATAATTAGGGATTAATGGATCAGTTTTTTTATTTACTTTTCTTATAAGAAACCAGCCTGTGAATATTTAGTTTATTCTTTTTTTTTTTTAATATATGATCTGTTGATGGTTTCGTTTAAATTTCTTGAGAGTTCCTCTTCCACAGTTTTTTTTCAGGTTGTCAATGATCAAGTTTAATAATTTTTTTAAGTCTTATTGGCATATATTTTACATGTCATGTAATTCAATAACTGACTAATTAAAAAGACTTGTACCATGATCTCTACAACCCATTTTAAAACATTTGCTTCTGTCTTGTACTCATTGTTAGCAATTCTCCACCTCTCTCCAGTCTCTCCCTCCAAACCTCCCGTCTGTCTAGTCCCTATAGCTCTAGCACTATGGTCTCTAGAACTCTTACCTAGCTTTCATATACAGAAAACAAAATACAGAAAAACAAAACAAAAAAGTTCCATTGCACTCTGCATGATAGTAAGGCTATTCACATCCCTGGCCTATTGTCAGAGGGAATTCATCAGAGGGAATTCATATGAGGGCCCTACAAATAGATTTCGGGCTTCCACTCTCATCCATAGTCTTCTGCAAACTGGGAGTATACAGTTAACGCTCTGATACCATCCCTCCTTCGGGTTTGGAGTTTATCATTCATGATCCTTGGATCTCACCAGCTGTTAGGCTGATTGCTACCTAAAACTCAAAATTCAGAATGGAAGGTATGGGGTCAGCATGTCTTTTAATAATTTTTAAGATATTGCTGTGTTTTTAGATCAGTAACACTTCAGCCATTTCTGGCTATGAATAGAAATAATTTCATAACAATTGTTTTTACTTGGTCTGATTTTCAGTGGGCATGGGTAGAAGAGATTGTGATCATTTTCTCTTCTGTGATTTCCTTCAAAAGTTAAATTTAAACATTTTCTAAAGCATAAAAATTGCAGCACACATTTTGAACTAACACATTAATTCTACTACAGCTGTTTGGTTTTCAAATGAAACCCTGACTTTATGGTGATTCATTTTCCTGATGTATGAAAGAAAGTCTTTTCTGAAATTCTGCAGAAGCAATTATTTTCATGTGTGGGTGTATACATGAATGAAAAAAACTTAGCTAAAATGAATAGTGAAAATGTGAATATTCTTTTCAAAGACTGAACATTTGAATAAATAGGAAAATATTATTTTTAAGTCTACCGAGTTTTTAGAAATAAACCATTTTTAAGCTTTTGAAAGTGTGGCAATTGGGTAAAAGTAAAAATCTAGAGCCATGGGTTCGGGGCAGCAACATGATTATGGCAATTTAAATGTCTTTCAGAAGGAGATTAGTTAATTAGCATGTGAGGAACAAAATGGGAAAGAAGATACAGGGGATTCTTTTTTTAAATACAGCTTTAAAGGGTTTTTTGTTGTTGTTGGTCTTTGTAAGTTAAGGCACACAGTAAGTGTATAGGTTTGGTGTGAAAGTTCAAGATCAAAATTATGAATTCTCTAATACTCTGACACAATGGGAACTCAGTGTTAGCCATTACACTCCCTTTTATGTTTCTTGTTTTGACGAACGAACACTGCACATGGATAGTTCACAGGCATCAATTATATTTATCGTGTTGTTCAACTGTTTACCTTGTCTAAGCCCAGATCTTTCCATCACCCTTTACAGAAGCTCAGTGTCTCCTAAGCACTGTGTATTCCTTGGAATTGTTAAGTGGGATGAATTAGGAGCCCTGGTGGTGGTAGTGGGTTGTATGTTGGGCTGCTAACGCTAAGGCCAGCCATCCCAAGCCACCAGTCAGCCTGCATATGGAAGAAAGGAGAGGGGCTTGGACACCCCCAGGAGTACTTCCTCTCTGTTCCTACAGCGTTGCTACACGTCAGGAGTCAGGGAGGACACAATCTGTTTCACGCCCCCTCTGAGGTAACACGAGTCACTTTGTCCCAGGCTAGCGTTAGGACACTTTTCAAAATCGAAAGCAAGAATTGTATTTCATACACTCGCGTATTAAATGTAGAGAGATTGTAATGTAGAACGACCTGCTTTGAAACGAAACAAGAAGAATAATGACAGTGAATGGTTTTTCAAAACAAATATACATTTGATTATAATGCTAGAGGATTTGGTGGGAAGATCTGCGATATGTATTAAAACTGATTCTTTCAAGTACTATAAGAGATTTCTCGAAAGGGGATAGAAAGCTATTATACTTAGCATTCATTACCAAAGCAGTGTGGTAGACTTAGATGAGAAATGAATACTTAATGCCTTTATAATTTGTTTTATGCAAATATTGGAGAGCTAGAAGACTTTTATTAAGCAGTTTTATTTTGAATTTAAATAACATTGTTTTTTTAAAATCTTTTAAAAGTTTACTTTCTCACTTAAATCTGAGATCCTCGTGATTTTTCTTCATATTTGACTTTTAAATTATCTCCTTCCCAAAAAAAAAAAAAAAATATCTCCTTCCTTGAGCAACCAAAGAAGTGACTTTTTTCTTTGGGGATGGGAGGCGCGGTATTCATAATCAGTACCAATTTGCCTATGGACGTATTCACTGATTTTATTTTTTGATAAGAGACTTCTTTGGTCTTCCAGATTCAGCCCCGAATGACAATGGGCAAGCTGCCTCTTCAGGCAAATGTGTACCCAATGACAACCATGGCTTATATCCAGGACACTGAGCACCGCTTGACACTCCTCTCGGCTCAGTCTTTGGGTGTTTCAAGTTTGAAAAGTGGTAGGTGTTGTTTAAATTCTTGATGCCCTGTAAGGCTTCAGTTCGATTTAAAATTTTTTCTACTGGTCAAAATTTATGATTATCATATTCTGTCAATAGGTGCACTGTCTTTGATTGATTAATTCATTGATTTAGGGTTTTGGGAGACAACATACAATATCCATTTCTTCCTCCTTCAGGTGGAGAACAACTCCATGTCACATGAAAAACAATATTTTCTTGTCATGATTGTGGCTGTCTACTGGGGCCCCTGTGATTGCCATAACTCGACAGATGCAGAAAGTAAACTCTAAGCATTTAGATTATTATCCCAGATGTGCAAATTTAGGATGTTTCAGTTCACACCGGGGTTTTTCTCTAAATTGCACAACCACAGGAAAAGGAGATGATAAAGACATGGGATAAAGAGGTAATGAACAGACATGGACTGTCTCACTGCCATTGAACCAATGCTGACTCATAGTGACCTCCTGTGAGTCTCCAAGACTGTGACTGTTTACAGGAGTGGAAAGCCCACTCTTCCTCCGGAGGAGCCGCTGGTGGTTTCAAACTGCCAACCATGCGGATAGCAACCCAATACAGAGTATAGGGTTCCAAAAGATAGAAAGATTAGGGGGTGGACAGACATTGTTAGTTTTTCTTTTAGGACACTACTATCCTTTCTAATATATATATATATATATATATATATACATTTATATTTAGCATTTTATATTGGCCATCGATTATGTCGTGAGAGAAAAATGGGGCTTTCTATTCCCGTAAAATTGCTGTCATGGAAACCCACACAAAGGCATTTCTGCCCAGTCCAGTTGGGTCACTATGAATTGGAATTGACTTAATGACATTGAGTGAGGGAATGCTCATTAATATGTGTCCAACCATTCTCTTTAGTTTTTCCCGAAAATACGAAGCATTACTAAGTTAATATCTAAAAGAGCCCCAAACCCAATTCACCGCCATCCAGTGGATGCCGACTCATCGCACCCCATGAGGACAGGTCAGAGCCGCTCCTGTGCTTTCAGAGCCTGTAACTGTTTGCAGGACTAGAATGCTTCCTGCAGGAAAGCTGGTAGTTTTGATCTTCAGAGTTTGGAGATAGTAACCCGACTTATAAACACCACACCACCAGGACTCCTGCCAGGAGTCAAGGAGACAATAATCAGTGAAAACATCGGGTGCATTCTTTGGCATATTAGTAGGCATTTGCAGATATTCTAGACTTTGTGAATGGGAAGTGTGTGTGCGTGTGTGTGTGTGTGTGTGTGTGTGTGTGTGTCGTATCTGTATATGTCGACTCAGGTGACACAGTGGTTATGAGTTCAGCTACTTTCCAAAAGGTCAGTAGTTCAAAACCACCAGTCACTCATTGGGAGAAAGTTAGGGCTTTTTAGTCCTACAATGGTTTACAGTTTCAGAAACTAACAGAGCAATTCTGCTTTTTAGGATTGCTGTGGGTCAGCATCAACGGCGAGGCGCTAAGTCTACATGTACACACACACGCACACACATACACACACACACGCACACACACACACAAACAACGTCTCTCTCTCTTTGGTCCTCTTTAGACAAAATTGTGGGAGCTGGTGCCTCAGCTGTAAAAGTAGTGGCCTCTCTTTAGGAATCTGATAGGGAGTGGTAAACTTGGTATATATCAGTATGTTTCTCCACTTACCAATGGGCAACCACTGCTTAGTGTTAAATAACTGTGGGTCCAATATTGTTTATCTTCCAATTTTCCAAAAAGGATCAGAACATCTTGAATTTAATATGAATTATTCCAATGTGAAAGTTTTGGCGTAATCTCTTGAAAAACATAAAGCATCTTTGTGCCAGATGAAAGTCTTGAATCACCCATTTTAAAGCTCTGGCTAAATGCATCAAGTAATAGTCTGCATGGGAGTCACGGTTGTTGATGAACCCAGCTGAATTCTCTCTTTTCTCTGAGTGAGATGAGTTGAGAAATAAAACTCTGCCTATACTGTAGGAATTATAGCTATACACATAAAAACAATTTGAGTACAGTTTAGGAAATTGCTGTCATTTTGTGTCATATGAACCACCATTTGAAGACAAAGAGAAAAAGAGCTCGAAGAGATTGATGAGCGAATTTGAGTGTGAAGTGACGAAGCCTCAGAGAAGTTGCAGGGCGTTTGGTCCCAGTGCCTGCGGACTAAGGTCAGAAGTGTTGGCCTTTAAAACCTGGCTGTCAGAAAATAGTAACAACAGCAGGGCCATGTTAAGAAACTTGTAATCCTCTCAGGTAATTTTATATACTGAATACCTAAATGGAGAAGACAAACCACATTGACTTAATCTGACTATGTAGCAAGACTGTAACCAAAATATTGTATGCTGGCTATTTCTATTTTAGGCCAAATGTTCATTTAATAATAAAATATATGAATGAATAACAGTGTTTCTTTGTTTAGCATATCTAGTTTTGTAATTCTTATTTAGCACAGTGCATACATAGGGTGTTGGCTTTTAAAATATAGAATATATTATAGCCTAATCATTAGCCTGCAATGTAAACTGGAAGATAGATTATTACATATTAAGTGAAGGGATCAACTGTGACTCCAGTGGAGATGACAGTACTAAACAGAGAAGGGAGTACAGGGTGTCTCCAAATTCTAGGGATGTATAGAGACATATTAAGTAAATAAAGTTGCACTTTTAAATCCATTTTGGATCCTACCTTCCTACTATCAAGTCAATTCTGACTCACAGCGACCCGATTTCATTCACTGCCGTCAAGTTCATTCCAGCTCATAGCTTCCCTGTGCTGTAGGACAGAGTAGAACTGCTCCTCTGGGTTTCTGAAACTGTAAATTTTTATGGGCGTAGAAAGCTTCATCTTTCTCCCACGGAACGGTTGGTGATTTTGAACTGCTAACCTTGAGGTTAGCAGCCTGATGTTGAACACACTACACCCCCAAAACCTCCCAGGAATCCCATAGATCTCCATTTATCTCATTGCTCCTTGAGTGATGTGCGTTTTCTAATGAACTTCATGAAATGCTGTTTCTAAAACTTGTGAGAGTTGCGTAACTCTTTAATTGAATTTTTATGAATTATATATCAATAAAACTGTTGGGGAAAGATTTAAATGCTGCTGTTTTTAAAATTCTAGTACTTATTTGCTCTGAGACGGCTTTCTTTTTGTTAAGTTCCTTTTTAATTTTTCATCTGTTTGATCCCATTTTTTAAAATTCAAATCTGATTTTTGGGTATAAATGAAGAAAAGCAGAAATACATGAGTTTACACTGACTACTTCAAACTGTTATCAGGAATGATCTCATGGTACATTGTGTTGTGTAAATCTATCTCCTTGGCTCTATGAGAAACTAATTAGCCTCAATGAGTATTTGTCTTAAATAATTTGTGTGAATTTTTGTATTACTATTTGTATTAAAAGTGGATTGGATTTCTGTTGCTTGCTGCCTTGTTTTCCAGGTCAGATTGAAGTTATCATGGATCGAAGACTCATGCAAGATGATAATCGTGGCCTTGGGCAAGGTGTTCATGATAACAAGATTACAGCCAACTTATTTAGACTACTAGTAGAAAAAAGAAGTGTCGCTAACATGGTAAGAATACACATGGCTTCTGTGTGGGTGATGTTGTTTCATTGAACTCCAAATCTTGAAATTGTGGCTTGCCACCTTTTTGTCTTTCACAATTTCTGATTTTGATGTATGCTTATAATAAATGTAGCCCCCTCATCATAGAAGGTGAACTTCAGTTTTATATATCCTGTGTGATTGCTATTTGAGTTATTTATTTTTGTACTTTAGTTTCATTATGTAGTTGTTATTTTTAGTCATACGATCAGTTTGAGTGAAATGTCTTCAAATTCTGTTGAAAGAAGTTAGAGTTAAAGAGATTAATTAGAAAAATTTATTTGAGACTGGAGTACTTATTTTGATCTTGGACTCATCAGCTGAAGATGAGTTTACTGTCCTGTCTTCCTGATTTTAAAATTTAATTCCTCAAAGTAAAATCTAATATTTACTTGTAAACAGTCTGGCAAAGCCCACTGAAACCTCGAGGAGCCTGACATTCTACTTAGTTCAGGAAGCAAAACATCATCCTCAGTCCTCCAGAAATCATGGACCACCAACCAGCCAACTTCTGCTGGAGCTCCGTGGAGCCCCCTGTCCGTGTACTTCACTCCCTGTTCCCATACTGACCATTTCAACTTTGCTACGCCTTTCCACAGTGACCTCACCGTTTGCTTGACTTCTGGTCTAAATAGTCACCTACTATTTCACCTTTGCCTTCCCTCTGGTTGCAATAGAAATGTTCGTCTTCCTATGCTATTAGGTCATCCCCTACACTCTTCCTTGGGTCGTAGCCTGTGTTAGTCCGAGTAGACTAGGGAAACAAACCCAGGGAGACTCATGTCTAAAAGAAAGAGCTTTATTTACAGTATTGAGGAAATATCCCAGCCCAGTCCAGACCAAGTCCATAAGTCTGGTATTAGCCCATATGTCCAAGGCCAATCTATGAGGTCCTCTTTAGACTCCTGAAACACATGAAGTGACACCGAATGCAGGAAGATCATAGGTCAGTATGTTGGAAATCTTGTGAATCCAGTGGTGTTGTCAGCATCTCAGCACTGGCAGGGGTCTTCACCTGGTTCCTTCAACTCCCAGGGCTGCATCAGGGCAGGTTCATGTGGCTTCTCAGTAATACCTCACAGGGAGTGAACCTTGTCAGTAGAGTCTTCAAAGGAGTGAGCAGAGAGAGAGTGTGTGTGTGTGTGTCTCCTTCCTCCAAGAATAATTAAGGAGTTCCCAGAATCCTCAGGAGAAGTCATGCTTACAGACCTCATTCGCTAAATCCTGATTGACATTCTAGACTCCATCCTTGCACGCTTAATCCTCATATGGCATCTCCCTTGACTTTCTTTCTTCCTTTCTGGCACTTCTTTCTCAGTTTCTTGCTAGTTCATTAAATACGAACATCCTCAAGGCTAAGACCGAGGTCTTCTTATTTCCTCATTTTATATACTCTCTCCCATGTATATGCCCAGCTTGGTCTCATGTCTCATATCCATACCCATCTTCAAATTGCTTCCTCACATTTCTTTGTGATTCTCTCAAAGGCACCTTGAAGACATCAAACATGTATAAGATACTATAGTCTATTCCACCCAGATTTGTCCCTTTTTGGTTATTTCCTCATTTGGCTACTGGCATGACTCCACAGTGCCAAACAAGATGCTGATGAGGCGTCCCTGATTAATATTTCTCTCTCTCCAGTCATGACCTGCACCTCTGTGACTCAGCGACATATTTCAGATCTGTGGAGTGATTACCTCTACCACTTCAGTCTAAACTCAAATCATGTGATTCCTGGCTTAAGGCTGTACATCCATGCTGTTCTTCTCTTGCTGTCATATCTTTTCTCAACCCATTAAGCAGAGTGGTCTGTTTCGAGGGGCGGTGGGGGGGGTTGTTTTGTTTTGATTTTCAAAACTAGACCTAAACTTATTGCCTCTCTTGCTTAAGTTCTCTGGTGATATATCATTGCTGTCAGCATAAAATCCAAAATCCTTACCTTGAGCTATAATTCCCTTGTGATTCAGGCCCTGCCTGATCTAGCAAGCCTTTTCAGCTTGCTCAGCTCAGAGCTCACAGAGTTTCTGTCCATCCACTGTGCTCTCCTTTAGAGGCTGTCTGCAGAGGCCTGGTCCTCCTCTCTGCTCAGATTGGGGCTTCTCCCTGGCCAGGTCATACTCCCTTCTTCTGTGTTCCAGCAGAGCCATGCATCTGCCTCTATCTGTGTGTGTGATTACTTGGTTGATGTCTTTCTCCTCCCGTGGGCAAAAGCGGCCCGAGAGTTGTTAGCTAGCCTACTCTTGAGTTGTTTGTGTTTCATCACAACCTCATGTATAACAGGACAAAATGTGGATTTATCCAGCTTCATCTTCACACCCAGCAAGTTCAAGTCTGGCATTGAGCATAGTGTTCTGGTCCGTCTCACGGATGGTCTCCCTTGCTCTTACAGGCTGTCAACTTCATCAAACATGATTTCTTCCTCTATCGATTGATCCTCCCCAATGATGTATCCAAAATTAGGGATTCATGCATGTCTTGTTGTGATCTGTAAAGTTTTGATTGACCAGTTTTTAGAAGTCGAACTTTAGGGGGTTTTTTTTGTTAGTCAGTCTTAGCCTGAAAACTCTGTTGAAACCTATCTACCATGAGCAACCCTGATGGCATTTAAAATACTAGGGCCACGCTTCTCTGTCCTTTAGGCAGTTTCTGGCAGAGAAATCCCACGTGTATGCTCTATTGGGGGAAACAGAAGGGAGTCAATGATTGGCACGGTGTGAGGGATACCAAAAATGAGGCTGGGGGATCTCTGCATTTTCACACCCAGTGAGCATTGAGCAACTCACTCTAAGTTTCACTTGAACTTTGTTTTTTATGATGACCAATTTAAGAGAACAGCTTGTGTCTGTGAAATTTTGTTTCCTCTCGGGAGAAATGCTGTAGAAAATGTGATGTGAACACAGCTTACAAGGACTGAGCTCTGGGGAAAACTCAAGTACAGAGTAGTTTTCTTGTTTCAAAAAGGGTGAAATGTCGATTGACGACAAACCTCATTCTGGAAATCTGTCAACTCCCCAAATGGACAAAAATCGTTAACAAAATTTATATACTTGTGCTTAAAAGACTGAGACTATATGGAAGAAATGGGAAAGACCATTGGAGAAATGGGAAAGCTATCTGGACTATCTTGGAGCTTGGTTCAGAAAATTTTAATGAAAGATTTGGGAATGAGAATAGTGGTTGTGAAATATGTGCCTCAGGTTCTGACTGACCAGTTAAAAGGTCTACGATTGGAAGCATATCTTGCTATGCAAGAACAGTTCCAAAGCAACCCAGGCATTTTTTCCAAGGTCATCACTGGTGAGGAGACACTATGCTACTCTTACAACCCCAAAAGCAAACATCAATCAAGACACGCTCATCACCTTGCCCCCAAAAACTCATCCAGTGAAATCGAAAATCAAGGCAATACTCCTTTTTTTTTTGAGGTGAGGAGGATAGTGCATTTGAAATTCGGATTATTCATCTGATCACCAGGTCACACTGTTAGCAAGCTTTCTATTTAAAGGTTCTGAAAAGTTTGTATAACAATGTGCAACAAGATCTGATTTCTGGTAGACAAGGGGTTAGTTTTGCCACCACAACAATGTACTTGCTTACGTGGCCATCTCAGTGTGCCATTTTTTGGTAAAATGCAGCATGTCTCTTGCCCCACGTACCCCAAGTGACCTCACTTCATGTGACTTCTTTTTGTTCTCATTAATGAAGAAGGACATGAAAGGACAGCAATTTGATGCCATAGAAAGCTACAGAAAAGAAATGAGGGAGGTGCTGTCAGCCATTCAAATATTCAGAATGTTTCTAAGAATGGAATTGCAAATTTGACAAATGAATTATGTGTAATGGAGAGTACTTTGAAGGTATGGTGGTTCCATAATTTCATGGCAGCTTGATAAATAGAATGAAGGGGTGGAGTCTCTAGTCTGTCAACCAGGTCACACCCTCTCTTCCTTTCTGGAGGCGGGACACATACACCCTCCTTGCTTCATTCTTTTGTGGAGGACTCCCATGGAGATTTGCCCCAGAGATCTAAGAAGCTTCCGCCACCACTGGCTCCACAAAACTACTCATCCTCCAGCCTGTGATTTTCCTACATCGGCATCATTGTATGTTGTATGTGAGTCTGAAAAGAGACTTAATAGACTCACATCAGGCACATGAACTAATATTGGACATATAGACTTGATCTGGACTGAGACAGGTTGTTTTCTTGACATACAACTACTCTCTTACACACATATGAGTGTCTGAATTTCTCTAATCAACCTGAACTAACACATTATGGTACCTTGGGAATGGGGTACTAGAGAAATAAATAATGAAGATGAAGAATGGATGTCTGTTTGACCTCTGCCTAATGGTTTTTGTTTTTTGGCTACTTAGAGGTCAGACAGTTGTTGTTATCTGAAATATGGGAAATTAAATTAAATTTTAATTATTTTCTTTGGTTGATGTCTCGGTTATTCCTGTTTGGAGTGGTGAAAATGTTATTAGTGTATAATTTGAGCACAGAGGATGAAATAACCCCTTGAATTTCTCAGAGACCACGCTACATCAGTGAAAATGGCTAACAGTCAAATGGCTATAATGGAAAGCCAGATCATCGCTTGATGCAGCCAGAGGTCTAAGGCCATGTTTTATTTCAATGACATAGTTTAGATCAGGATTAAGATAAGATAGCTAAAGATTGGACTTGACTGTTTTTAAGAATTGAGTTTAGGATCTGTCTGTACAAGGTTTATACTATTTTTCTGCCTATTATTGATATAATGATTGATAGAAATGACTATTGGGAAATAAAAATAGTTTTAAGCTCAGTTGCCTTCAGCCATTAAATTTGGATCTTTAAATGGGTGTAGGGCACCCCTACCAAGTAGGTTCTGAAAAGGTATGCCCCACCCAGGGCTTTGACATACTCAGTACCTTTGCATTTGAAGAGACTTGCTTTAGGAGGCTGTTGACAGACTGTGAAGACCCAAAAAAGAACCCGTTGACTTTTTGAATATTGAACTAGTCCTTTGAGTCTGAAGCTAAAAAAATTTGGAGCCCTGAAGGAACTCTCCTCTGTAGGACTGAATGTCACAGGAATCCTGAGGTAGCCTGAAATGCATGGTAGGTGACCACCTGGATCCATGTGTTCAGTGAAAGTGAGAAATAGCAATAAAGAGATGAGCCCTGTGGACCTGGTTCACAGGGACTGAGAGGAGAAAATGAGTGTGTTGGCTAGTCTAAAGTTCATGATCTGCTCCCAGGGGGCCAGCGTTGTTGACACTTGGTGGCAGGACCTATGGTCTACGTGTGAAGCAACCAATGTGCACCTAAGGATAAGGAAGGCTAAGTGAGGTGACCTACCTTGAATTGACCAGGACCCAACCAGGTGAAGATGAGACTTTTGAGCCTGTGAATTGGTGCATATCGCTGCTGACTTTATGGACGGCCTGTCCTGGTTTGACTTTGTTTATGGATGTGGGCATCACGAGGTTCCAATTGGAATAAAAGTCGTTTACATCAAGAATATGCTTCTCTCTCCTCAGAGCTCTGGGTTGATTTAAGTGAGTTGTATAGAAAGTGATTACCCAAAATTGGGAGGATTAAAGGCATGAAGTGGCTGGCTGACAAGCTTTCAGAGGTGGGAGAATATGTTCACAGGATTATAGGATTACAACCCTGGGAACCCTGAATTATGGTATAAGTGTCACTTAACTGCAATTGTTGAGCATAGGATATTGTTTTGTTCACTTACAGAATATTATGTTTAAATGAGGCTGACCCATTTTGAATTACATGCATTTTAGTTTTGTACATATAAATGTGATTTTACTATTTTGTTTAAAAATTATGTACAGCTAAAGAGTTGTTTAAAGATGTCAAGTTGACAAGATGGTCTGTGGTTGTTACATAATTTCATGTCAACTTGATAAATGGGATGAAGGGGTGGAGTCTAACTTATCAATGAGGTCACAGCCTCTCCTCCCTAGTGACTGGACACACACTCTCTCAGCTTTACCATCCTCTGGAGACTCTGACTAGAGCCCTGAAATACTTCTACCGCCACTGGATGCACACCACCTCTCACACAACAACCTGTGATCTTCCTGCATTTGGCATCATTGCATTTGCTGCGTCAGTCTAAAGAGGGACTTACTACTATACTAAGTAGTATAGGACATATAGACTTGATCTGAACAGGGCTAGGATGTTTTCTTAATATATAATTACTCTTTGATATAAAGCCCTCTCTTACACAAATATGAGTGTCTTTGGATTTGTTTCTCTAGTTAACCCAGGCTAACACACAAGATGATAAGGTTATTTTGTATAAACAATTAAAAACATAGCTTTGAAAAATATTCCATTTTGGGGGGTTACTCTCCCATATCCATACACTTATTTGTCACTACTGTGTTTTCAAGGAAGTGATATAAATGTTCTGTTCCCCTGCTAAATTCTTTTTTTTTCATGTGTGATTCATTGGCACCCTAGCTTATGACAGACATTCCTTTATATTCTGTTAATAGAATACAGGTTGATTAAATAAAATGTCAACAGCTCATTAAAGCAAAGAATTCTTGTAATATCTAGATTATTTTAAGAAAAGCATTTTAATAGTCATTATAGATAGAAAAACTTATACATGTTCTTGTGTATCAAGTTTTAAATCAATTACTGGCAAAGTACCTTAGTTTTAAGCTTGAAAATGCATAGGAAATCATTGCATGCTGGCAACTACTCTCTTTGGTTTTCCCTGAAAGTGTTTCTGGCTTACATGACTTTCTCCATATTTAGAGACTAATCTATAATACTTCTGTAAACTGTGGCAATAAAACTGTTCATGTCAAATCTATAAAGCTCTCCCTTAGAAGTCAAATAATTTGCATATTCCCAGTTAAAACTCCTTGGATAGGAATTGATTTAAATTGGATCCAATCTCTTTATAACCCTGTGTTTGTCAAGTTTTTCTTTTAATCAGCTATAGATTCTTGGACTTAGATCAGTAATTTATTCTAAATTAAAAAAATGAACTAGAGAAGATACAATTTAATCTTTGCTGGTATTGATAAAAGCAGTATTTGATTAAGAAGTGTTACTACATATCATGTCATATAATTTTCCTAGATGTTTGATTTCCCATTCTGACTTCTAAAATATTGGTGGTGGAAACTGAGATGGAGAAAAGAGGCCTCTAGTCTAGGATTCCTGTAGATCAGGAGTATCAAACTGGTAGCCAGTAGGCAGCTTTTGGCCCCCAAGGTAATTTTTGTGGTCCACGATGCTCTGAAGTAAAATGAAAATAGAAAAAAAATCATTATGAAGAAAATAGCGCTTAAGGGAGATTGAGGCAATACCCTACACACAATTCCCACATTACATTTTATTTCAGAGCTTTGTAGACCATAAAAAATTAACTTGGGGGCCACTTGTGGCCCGAGGGCCACCAGTTTAAGCCCCCTTGCTGCATGTGGTAAAGCAAAGCCTCGGGCCAAGAACCCTGTGTACCACCTGACTGCATACATGTGTGCCTTCATCTCAGTGTGCTACAGGAGGGACTGAGTAGAGGACAAAACGACCGTCCCTGTGGACCCCAGAAGTTGACCGCCTATTAAGGATTTTAAGTGTCAGTGGAAGATAGAAAAAATAAATTGTCTCTTGACATTGATGTCTTTGTAAATTTTGTTTTAGTCTTTGCACCCACCTGCTCCTGGTGTTCAGTTGAGTTAAGGGGGCACTGAGTGGGAAATGAGAAGCCCCTAGGTTTAGTTCAAGTGTTAGAATTGTGTCATTTTACTTCTGGATCCCAGTTTTTTACATACGAGGAGGCTTCAAAATGTTCATGGAAAAAAGAGATTAAAAGATGGTGGAATGTCTCCGTGAACTATTTGAAGCGCCTTTGTTTACTTAAGGAGGGGAAGTTGGGAAAGATCCAATTAAAGAGCAGTTAGGAACGGGATGACATGGGAGAGGTTGGCGGGGTGTGGGCACAGTTTCGGTACTCACACTGTGTGGCCCCGGAGGGTCTGTGGGGACTGAGGACACAATTCCACCTGGGAGAAGGCACCACAGCCTAGCACCATTCAGCAGCCTGATGATTAGGCTCCTTTCACAAAGAGCCTTGTGGTTTTGCTTTTGCTTTGCTTTTCTGCTGCTGGGTTGTTGTTGTTGTTTTTGTTGTTATTGTGTTTTTTTTTGGGGGGGGGCTGGTAACTGTCCTGATTTTCCTCTTTATTAAAAAGGTTAGATGTAAAAGTCACTTGGTAATACAATGGAGACCTACCAAATCTCTCAGTCACATTTGACCCAGAGGCCACTAGTTCTCAACTCTTGCTTTGATGGTACTTCTCTCTAAAAGCTATGAGTTCTTTCTGGGTTAACCTGTTTTCTCACCTTCTCCCTCTACTCTTTTCTCACCCACTGCCCCCGGTAGTTTGTAGTGTTTGTTTATCTACATTGCATCAGCTTGTTAACTTAATAGATTTAAATTTGGTAGACATCACATTCCTGCTATGTATCAGGTCATCCTAAATAAATACTAGTGGGTTTTTTTTTTTAAAAAGAAGGAAATTAATCTTAAGTAGATACTTAAGTATATAATTTAGCAAATGTTGATGCCAATGATCAAAACGTTTCTGATGTTGAGGGGGGAAATACTTGGAAAATCCGCTTAATGAATAGCATCAGGGCTACTAGTGGCTAGAGGTTCTGATTTAAGGAATAAGGGCTGGGACCAAATGCATAGTGTATTAGTTGGGGTTGACTAGAGAAACAAATTCATTGACACTCATATATGTGTAAGAGAGAACTTTATATCAAGAAGTAGTTATGTATCAATAAAACAGCCCAGCCCAGGTCAAGCCCATAAGTCTGATATTAGCCCATGACTTAAGACTCAAAAAAGCCATGGCAATGATGCCAAGGAGGAGGGTCACAGGCCAGGGGCGAAAAGCATTGTGAATGCAGTGGCAGTGGAAGCCTCTCAGCCCTGGTGCTGGTCTCCATGGGCCCCTCCATCTCCCTCTGAGTGTGACTGCTCAACAGCACGGTGAAGCAGAAAGAGAGAGGGCGTTCCCAGAATCC
Source organism: Nesogale talazaci (assembly GCA_004026705.1). Classification (NCBI taxonomy): domain Eukaryota; kingdom Metazoa; phylum Chordata; class Mammalia; order Afrosoricida; family Tenrecidae; genus Nesogale; species Nesogale talazaci. The sequence goes on along the minus strand of PVJH01005082.1, from coordinate 39,440 downwards.
TCATGAGAAGGCCATGCCACAAGGAGGCTGGGACCTGGTCGACAGGCCAGACTCCACCCCTTCATTCTTATTAACCTCTAGTTGACATAAAATTAGGTAACTACCACAGATAACCTCTCACTCAATCCTGTATGGTTTGGGATGGGGTTGTGCAGGAAGCCTTCATTTCAGGCAGAAAATTAGACTGGCATAGTCGGAAACCTCTGGACTAATGGAGACACTAAACCATGCGTATTAAACTCTATTAGCTGCAGCAAGACTGGGGGCTTCATTTATAGCTTAAGCAAATATACAATATTCATATAAACAAACATTTTTTACAAGCTTGGGGTGATGGTCCAGGTTATGGTGAAAAGGTTATGTTTCTGGGAGGTTAGTCCAAACATTGATAGCTCCTTGCTGAGCCCCGGTGGTGTAGTGGTTGTGCACAGGACTGCGGCCCACTGGGATGAAGGTTCAGTTCCAGCAGCGGTTCCACAGGAGCAAAGGCTGGGCCTCCTACTCCCACCACCAGAGGGCTTGATGCCTATAAAAATTTTTTTAATTAAAAAGAAAAGGTGAATGCTCCTAGTGAGTTTGTAAATACGATAAGATCATAAATGGTGGAATGAATTGGGGGAACTTTGCTTGGCCTGCCGGTGTTCTGTACGCCTTATACTCAAATGGCACACACCACAACTGTTCCATGAGCAGCTCTTTCTTGCCTTACTAAGGACCATAAAGCACACAGTTCTTGAATTCTCTGTATACTCTGTGTACAATATTGTTTCCTTTCATCAAGCTTTTGATTAAAAGAATTTTTGTAATCCAGAAGTCACTGAAAGGTGGAGCTTACCCATTTCGATATTATTATGATAAAATATATATAATAAAACATTTGCCGTTTCAACCATTTTACCATATGTACCACTCAGTGACATTACTTACATTCGGTTTACTATGCAGCTCTTGTCTCTACTTACCCCCATATGTTCCCATCACCCTTAGCAGAAGCTCACTGTCTCTTAAGCAATAACTCCCCCTAACCCTTGCCCAAAGATCTCTATGAACCATTCCTAAACCTTGGTCTCTGTGCATTAGCCTGTTCAAATTGTGTAAGTGGGAACCACAATATATTTGTCCTTGCATGTCTCCTTTGATGCAGCACAATATTTCCAAGGTTCATCCATGCAATTGCATGAATAAAACTTCACTTCTCTGTGGCTGAATCATATTCTATTGTGCTTGCATGCCATGTTTTGTTTGTTCATCTGTTCAGAAACACTTGCCCTGTTGCTTCCTTCAGATAGTGTGAAGAGTGCTGCAAAGAGCACTGTTTACAATTTTTGCTCGATGGAAGTTGTTCCTTCTAGAAGAGTTGGAGGGGGCTTGGGTGGGCACTTGTCCTCCCAAGTGTACAGGGGAATGTGGAGCTGACTGCAGGAGTTCACCTGGGGAGACATTTACCCAAGCTTCACCTTCCCGGGAGCCTTCCTTCCCCCCCACCCCTGAAGACAAGGATTTAGCAGACTTAAAGGCTCCCGAAGACCTTCTGATGTGTAGTCAGTTTGGGGAAGTACGAAGGGTCTGGCAGCTGATCTGGAGTTGGACAAAGTGGTTGATCCACACATTGCTGCTTCTGAGAGATCCATGATCCGTCAGGGAGTGCCCCACCTCCTCTCACTGAAGTGCCTAGGAGCCCGGCCGAGAGCATAGAAGAAAGCCAGCCAAGGGCTTTCCTGAATGGTTCCTGAGCGCTTGACCTAGAATAGACTTGATGCCTCACAAATCTGATAAGTCAGGTGTTTTCCTTTCTGTTGGAATCCTTTATCTTTCATTATTCAAAAGTGATGTTGTCAGCAATCCTGACCTACATTGTGAAGTCCTTTGATCTCTGAGTACATTTAAAATGTCTTGTTGAAAATATACCTGCTCTGCTCTTGTTATTCTACAAGTTGCATTGAATTTCAGTATTGTTGGAGGGTATTATTTTATATGGTTTATTTAATCTCTCCTTTAAAAAGGATGTAGAATGGCTGCATCTTTAAAAAACTGCTTTCAGACCTAATACTTTTTGTCAGTGTCCTAATATCAGAATGTCTCTCTGCTGCCGCACACATTTTCTTTCTCTGCACTCTCTGAATCGCAATGACATCTCCACTCAGCTGCTGCTGGTAAGATGCGACGCACTCTTGGATAGCACCTTTCTCTTCAGTCCTGATCTGTCAGTCTGAATTTCAAGCTCTGTCCCTTCGCTCAATCCTTTCTTTTCAAGCAGATAAGTACCCAAACCTTTTATTTGAGCCCGTATGGCAAAAAAAGATGCAAAATCAGAAGTCATCAGTGGAACCGTCATTTTTAAAAATAAGATACAACATTAAATTTGCTTCAGATGTAGCTACTGATCAAAAGACCTTTCTTTATGAGTTATTGTCTGTTCTTGGCCTTCCCTGTGTCTGCTTTTACTCCTTGGGTGTTACCCGGTAAAGTTGCACCTAGTGATCGCTTTGAATTTGTAATAACACCCGGGATATGCACATACCCAACCCTCATAGTGTTTGTGCTGAAATGCTGGTAAATATGTGTGTACTGTACTAAAGGATAAAGCACTTCAAAGTTACATTTAATACTTGTACCATGTGGATGTCAGGTAACCACTCTCTGAAACACATTTCTTGTTTGGAGACTAAAGTAGCATGAAGCAATTGGCAATAATTTACCCATGTTTATCAGAAAATCATCAGATACTCCAGGCATGCCACCTTTGTTATATTTAAAAACTATTTTCAGATCGTTCTTTCTTTTTAATCCTATTAGTACATGACATTTAACTCCCTTTACCTATTACTGATTACCTGTTTTTTTGGTAACACTGAATCAGGACAATTTTTTTTATGGTCTTAAATGTGTAAGTAAGACCAGGAGAATTTAATCAGTAAAATGTGGAGGAAGAGAATATTGAGAAAGAGCGTCTTTAAAAATATGCCTTCTTCTAAAGTATTTATGGGAATTGTCAGTGCTTTTTATCTTAATGGGGAGGAGTTTTTTCTAGCATATGAGTTAAGTGGACACTATTAATTTCCCTGTATTACTTGAAAATCTATGTACTTTATAAGAATTAGTTATGAAATTGAATAAATTCAGAGCTTTCATACAGGTTTATATTGAAGCCCTGTTACAGAATGTAATCAATATTGTAAGAACTGCGACAGTAGAGTGGTTCTGAGGCATTTGCATTTTCTCTTGACAGGAAGAAGAGAAGAAGCCGGTTAGTTACCCATCCCACCTTAGCCACGTCACTTCTGCTTTCCTGAATCATCCTGTCTTTCCAATGACAGAAAAGGTCATCTCGCCCACCCCTCAGCTGCTGAGTGAATTTTCTCCATTACTGTCATCTTTCCCTTGTGATATTCACCTCGTTAATCTGCGGACAATACAGTCGAAGGTATATTCCGAAACACATCTCTGAAAGAGAACTTTTTATCATACTTTGATGTAAAGGAGTAGGGAGAAGAAACCGTTCTGTCAGCTCTACTGTGCTTCCAGGGGTGATTAAGAGGGCTTCACCCTTAGGCAGAATCATGATCTCTTTCCTTTGACTAGTGCTGTATATCTTAGAGCACTATCCCAATACGAATTTAGTAGATTCTCTGAAAAGTTGTGTGTGGTGAGAGCAGGTCAGGGAATATCACCTTCTTTGTACAGATAAGTAAGCTAATGCTGGCCCAGGGTCACGTAATTAGTCGGTGGAAGAATCAGGTCGTACAGGCATTGTCCATGCATTCCTTTTTATTAGCTAGTGTTTCTCAGGAGATGGAGAAACAGAAAGCAAAGCACTTGGTCATTTCTTTGGTGGATGCCCTGAGATTGTTTGTTTTTTCTACCTTCCACCTGTAAAATTCTACAACCCCAAACTTATGTATTGACAAACAATTCTTCAGAAGAAGTGCAAAGCTGTACTGGAGGAAGGATGTGGGGAAGCTTTCTGAGGTGTGGAACTTTAATTCACTTAGATGGCTTCGTTTTACATAACTGCCCACTTTTCAAAAGTTTGCATTTGAAAATAGTAAGGTTTATAAAGTCAGCGTCACCCTTAGATGTTGTGGATGTTTTGATGTTCGGAGTTGACGTGCAGTTAGCTGGAAATGGTAAGTGGTTACAGATTCTGTGGGAAGTACACTAAATGACCAGCTCACGAGAGAAGACAGTGTTGGTGTTTGAAAACGACAAGGAAAGGTATGTTTGCTTTAAGAACAAAGAACTAAAGTAAGCAAGAAGGAAGAACAAGTGCTTACAAAATAAGCCATGGAGGGCTTTAAAAAATGATGTGTTCAAGATAAAGGACTTATTCCTGGCTTTCCAGAAAATGTATATGGCTGGAGTGATGAATGCGAGCAAATGCTAGAGGCCTGTGTATATTTCTCTCTGTGCTGAAAGGCCTGTTTAATCGCATAAGTAAATGTGCAAGATTTCTCTCATGTCTGTTATGTATGGCTTGCTGTTGTGGGTGCTAGAGATTGGCAAACGCCCCTGCCCTTCTAGTAGGAGGGGGGGAAAGAAAAGGAAGAAAGGCTAGCTCATGTGGATGAAAGAAAGGTGAGGGGAGAAAGTGTCTTCAGATTGAATAAGGTGATTGGAGAAATATTCTCGAGGAGAAAGAGTGTAAGGGTAAAAATAGGGAAGAAGTCGGAATAAGAAACTCCTACAGAATTCTGGAGGAAGAGTATTTCAGGTAGCGTGCAGGGCAAATGTGAATAAGGAGGCTGTAAGGCTCGAGTAGGGCTTCAATTGTCTTTATTCTCCAGCTTGGAAACACTGTACAAAGTAGGGGCTCAGTAACACTTAGCTGAATGTACAGATCTTATGGGTGGCATTTGGGCTTTTTTTTAGGTTTTTTCTATAGTCTTTCATGAGTCTGCTTTTCGGCTTATGGAAAGCCCTAGGGAAGGACAGCGTTCATTAATCCAGGAGGTAGAACAGGAGTGAGAGGATGCAGAGGACTCTGAATCTCAAGGGGACTACCTCCCAACCAAGACAGTGGGGCTTCCGCAACCCAAGAATCCAAGGTCTCGGGGAGGAAGCCACCACAGTTCCTGACCTCTCTTCTACAGGATTCCTCCCTTGTAGATATTTGAAACGAGAAGGTTTTCTGGGCATCTGAAGGCTGACAGGAGGCTGTGAGTGTGGGATGTTATCTACTATAATCCTAAGCTAGTTTCAAGTCACTTTTTCCCATCATAGCTGACTGCCATCAGATTGATTCTGACTCGTAGGAACCAAAGGACTGTGGTGAAGCTGGTCCATAGGGTTTTCTAGGTTGAAATCTTTACAGGAGGTTCCCTGGTGGCACGGTGATTAAGTACTCAGTTGTTAGCCAAAAGGTGGGCAGTTCAAAGTTTCTCCAAGAGAGAAAGATAAGGCATTCTGCTTCTATACAGATGAGAGTCCTAGGGATCCTCTGGGCAGGTCCACTCTGTTCTGTAGGGCGACTTTGAGCCAGAATCAATTCGTTAGCCGTGGGTTAATCCTCACAGGAGCAGATGGCAAGCTTCTTTCTCCTGTGGAACTACTGGTGGGCTCGCACCACCAGGTCACCTCTTCTGAGTGGTGACTTACTCTCTTGCATGTCATGGCCCGCTGTTGGCTGTCTTGTTGTCATATAGACTATATCCCTTCCCAGATTAAAATCCTGCTGCTTACCAGATGCATTCAGGACCTTAACACCCGGCCTTCTACAGCCTGGCTTCCACCCACTGAGGCCACCATACTTTCCACCTCAGACACAGGTTTACCTTCCATGACCTTTGACTCAGTGACTACTGACTTAGCAGCCACTTGTAAAATAACACGCGTACCAGGTATGACTGACCCAGATATAGAGGGGAAACAGACTCAATAATGTCTCGAAAGCCCTTTGGCCACCGAAATGCTTGGTCATCATAAGTTGCTGGCCTGATGACTATGCCAAGTCCGTGTGACTGAGCTGTCTGCAGCGTGAATAGAGAGCAGTTGAGAAATGTATGGGTTTGACAAGGAGGAAAGACTGAGATGCTAATGCAAATCTGTAACTCTCATTGCTGGCGGGCGCATGGTAAGAACTAAGCAGGCAGGGCTGTTCTGCCTGATCGTATGCCAGTTCCTGTTAGCCTGGACTCTTTAGCACGCACTTACAACAGTGCTTGAGAGCCCACCAGTAACCCATGGGAATTGATTAGTGCATTCAGAATGGCTCTTTGTCCCCTAACACCTGACAGAGAAAGATACTCATTGAAGGACGGTGATGTGGGTATCGATTCAAAGAAAGCTTGTTACTTACGAGCTGTCTTGTAAGTGATTAAATCCAGAAGCAAACCCAAGACCTTTCAGATCGTGATCCTGTATTTGCATGCTGGCAGCAGTAATAGGTTGATCATTTAGAGATTGCTGTTTATTTTTCCTGTTGAAATGCTGGCAACACAGAGGTCAGATTTTAAGCCAGGACCTTGCCTTATTTGATATGTAAGTCGCCCCTCCCACCACCCCCACCATTCTGTGGGTGACGTGTTTCAGTATCACCTGGCCACAGTAAAGACACACCTTCTTCCTGTCTGCCTTCTCCCACCAACACGGTGCCCCACCATTCTCCGCTCCATCCAAAACCCAAACACACTGCCCTCAGGTCTGGTGGACAGAGGAGAACCGCTCCGTAGAGTTTCTGAGACTGTAAATCGGCGTGGGAGCAGACCGTCTCGTTGCTCTTCCATGGGAAAGCTGGTGGGTTTGAGCCGCTCACCTTGCTGTGGGCAGCCCAGTGCTGAACCCACAAGGCTCCTGGGTCCCTCAGTTCTATGTCCTGAGTCCCTGGAGAGAAGGGTGAAAAACGACAAAAAAGAATACAGAGAGGTGTGAACCTACTGAGGTGGCTCAGCAGTGCCGACTACCTAGAGTAGCTGGGTCCAAATCACAGAGGAAAGATTGTAAACAGAGATGTGTCTACAAGTTTTCCCATCTCTGGGATTCTAATTCAGAGGAGTAGGAGCCCCCCAGTAAATAATTTAAAACAAAAACAAACCTGCCTCCTGATTCTAGAGGTTGCTGCGTTATCTCAGTTTACCGAATTAGGAAAATAAAGGTAAGAGTAGGGAGAGTAAATGATGAAAATGAAGTGCTCCCGTGGTAAAACCACAGAATCAGGACCGCCCCCTGGTGTTCTGAATCTCGGGGCTGGGAGTCACCTCAGGGAAGAGGGCCAGACTGTTCACGTGCTGATATTGGTGGTGCTGACAGCTAGCCATTGTATTGCAAGGCAGGTGGTCCAAACCCACCAGGTGTTTCATGGGAAAAAGATGAGGCCGCCTGTTCCTCTAAAGATTTGTAGTCTCGGGACCCCTTTATGGAAATGCTGAATCGGAATCAACTCTATGACCGAGGTACTTGGTTGTCTCACTCTCCCCCTAAAATCCATGCAGGACCTATTTGATGATATTAAAACAAACCACGCTCACTGCTCCGAGGTCACGTGCTGACTCTGTGCTGACTCACAGAGACCCCTGTGGGTTTCCGAGACTGTCGACAGGAGTGGCAAGCCCAGTCTTTCTCCTGTGGACCGCTGTGGTCTCACACGGCCCACCACGTGGAACGCAGCTCAGCATATACCACCCACCCACCTGGGTCCCTTTGATAATATTGATTGAGTTTCATATATATTTAAAAAGCTTTTCCCCCTGCGTCATGGAGAGGGTTAGAAACCGATACACTTATCCAAACACATGAACATGCTGGGCGAGGCTTCCCAAAGTTGGTGGATATCCCCTCCTTGGTGTGTGGACTACATGAATCCGATGTCTTGGGGTTTTCTTCATTCTTGAAACACGGCCTCACCGTGTTACCCAGCCCAGAATGTTCCAGCCACTCTCCAGAAAGGGGTTCGCTTCCTCATTCTGCTGCTGTCGTCAGCTGCTCTCAGCTCACAGCCACCCTCTGTGCCACAGGAGGAAACACTGCAGGCCCCTCTTTGAGCCCTGTGCTCTGTGTCATCCCCTTTTCCAATTATATCAAAAGCAGGAAACACTGGAAAGAAGCTTCTAGAAAGGTTCGAGAACGGTGCAGCAGACAGAGCACCACTCCAGTGCACTCAATAGGCCAGCCCGATCATCAGAGTCACTCTGTAGAGGGGATGCTGATGTCCAGCATACCGAGGGAATCCTATGCAGGACAGGGCATGAGCCTGGTTTAGAGCTAGCTGGTGGGACAGAGTGAGGAAACACAAGAGGGCTTCACTAACCCAGTCAGTTAGGCTGCGTGGAGCAATCCTGCTTTGATGTCTTACAAAATTATGTCTACTTTACGTGTTGTGCTTGGTTTCCCCCTTTTGATTACTTCCACAGCCTTTATGTCCTATGTCTTCTGGCATCCCGAATTCAGTGATTTCTCACAATTGCTGTCAGGCGGCCCTGACACCAAGTCTCCGGAGTGTGTCAGACGAGGACTGTGCATGGGATGGGGTTTTCAGTGATGAAGTTGTGGGGGAGCCATGGACCAGGCTTTATTCCAGGGCACATGTGGGTGGTTTCATATTTTCCGTGAGTAACCTAGCATCTTAACCGTTCATAGGGCCCAGAGATGCTCAGGTTGAGATATTTTTTTTATTTCCACTTTCAGATGTCCATTTAACTCTTCTTGGTAGGGTTTACTTTGACTTGTGACTGTTTCTTCCAAATAGATAGCCAGTCATTTTAGCAACATTGGCATCAAATAAGATGATCTTTCTGCACTTATTAACATGGTCCCTTCTTTACTTATAAGAGGCAGCTTTGACAGGAATTGATTGGTACTTTATTGATCTCCCTAGCTTTGTGAAGTAGAAAAATGGTGGGGGAACTATTCTTTTGTTGTCCTCTATCTGAGAATGCCCATTTGCCTCCTCTTTCTGTCATCTTACCTTGCTGATCAAAACAGGATTACTAGTATTGGACATTTTAATGAGTACCCTCGAAAATGATTTCTACTGGTTATTTCCTATCACAGGGCTTAGAAGTTAGGGTGCAATTTCCTAACCTTTCCAGCTGCCGAGATGTACTAAAAAAAAAAAAAATGAGTACTGTTAGGGAAATTCAGACTCTGCACTGGCTGAAGATATTTTCCCATCACATGTTTTTTCTGTGCCCTAACTGGTGTGTGCCTTTGACATCGTGTGAGCGGGGTGATGTCACAAGCCTCTTGAAGAACCTGGTCAGTGTTCTAAACATCCCCTTCTCTAGAAAAGGAATGCTTGTACACACAGCGCTAAGACGGTCGCAGATGTCGACTGATTTTCGGGCCTCACGTTGTAAGATCCCACTGTAAAAGCAGCCTGGGTTTGGCATTTCGCCTCCTTAGACTTCACAAGGACAAGGATGAGAACCCAACAGCACATCGTACAGGGGTCCACTTCCTATAAAGTGGAGGCCAGGCATGCCCTCCCCTTGCCACCTCCTTTTCCAATTCTGACACAAGTTGCCCCTGCCAAGAGACTACCTACTTCTCTACTGAGCTCAGTAATTCATTCCAGGGCCACCCAGAGCTCAGGGACCACACCCGCGATTGTGGGGTTCAGTGAGGGGATTACCAAGTTACAATTCAGGATGAGAAAAGCCCCAGTTACAGTTCTTCCACTCAGGAGCCCCTCTCCTCACCCGTGCCAACAGGCACGGCCCTCTCTCATCTTTGGGCACTTCTCAGGCAAGTGTTACAAAGCTCTTTTAATGCTGCTGCTGGGTGCTTAAAGGATACATCCCTCTAGCTTCAGACATAAGGGACTTGACTCAAGCTTCATAGATCAGCAAACTGAACTCCTTAGATAGCTCATCAACAAGTGAGTTTCCTGTCCAAAAGCACTCACTCACTTCATGGACCAGGAATTCCCCCACCCCCCACTCTGTCTGACACTCTGCTTCTTGGCTCTGCTGTTTCTCCTGCCACCACTCCCCTGCCACGTCTTTGGTTCATAGGAGGTTCAGCACACGAGAAACATGGGGCCGATAGGCCACCCTCCACTCCTTGCTCCCCCTTGATCATAATAAGGTCCTGCCCATTCCTGCTCATTTCACATGGACACTACAATCGACAGATGCCCACAGCAGAGTTCCAAGTTTCCGCAATTATAATTGCCCCTACTAACAACCACTTAAAACCAAACCCTATAATCCTCTCAAGATCTTTCTCCATCTGCTCTTACCTAGATTCTCTAGGGGAAAAGGAAATCTGCCCAGGAAACCTGTCCTGTCGGATCACTGAGTGGGCATTTACAAACCTCTGGCTAGAAGAGCCACATTAAGTAATGCATGGCACCTCACCCACTGACATGCAGAGATGAATATAACTATTCCTTTCCTTTGGTGAGACTGTCACAAACCCTTGAAATTTTCAGAATGGGTATAAGCCCTATTTGAAACAGGGTGAATTGATGGATGAGTTGTGGGTGGATAAAAATTAAAAGGTTTCCAACCTTTGCTTTCCGATATGATGGACTCGTTGCTCAGTCATCATTTAAGCTCTGTAACAGAACCATTGATTAAGTACTCCATTTCTCCAGGCTTAATTCAGAGTGGCAATGTCCACATGTTTATAACATCATGTTACATCAGAGTCCTCCCATCTCCCTTTCCCACTAGCCAGCTAGAAGGAATCCCTCACTAGAAGAAATGGAGGAGAGTAAAGTAGTTAAGAGCATTCACTTTGGGGTGAGATCATGGAGATTTGAAGGCAGCTTTTCCACTTGCTCTCTGACTTAGGTCATAGTCATTGGATCCCAGCGTCTTCCACCTTTGGAGTCCGAAGATAGCGCTAGTACCACCTTACGGTGCTCTGAAGATTGAGGGAGTACACTTTTGAAAAGCACTTACAGCAGGTCTGACAGATAGTAAACGTGACAAATGAAGGTTTTCACCTGTGATAGCTCAGCTGTTCAGATTGTTACTACTAATGAAATACAAATGTCTGACGTATTTTTATAAATTAGAGAAGGTTGAAGTTTATTGCCAAAGTACCCCTTCATGTCACTTTGACTTGTATTCCTCATACACTTTGTTCATCGTTTTCTAACCAATGAGCAGATCTGAATTCTACTCTAAAAGAAAAAAAAAAACCTATCTGAACATCACCTCGTGTGTAATATATTACATATATGCTCTCAAAAAATGAAAAAACTTACATTTTTATTGTGGCTTGAGAGAATGTTTACAGAGACAAATTAATTGTCTATCCCACAGTTTAACTTACACACATTTCTCTGTGTGTGGCATTAGTTGCAATCCACTCGATATATAGTTTCTGAGGTTTTATTAAAAATAGATCTAAATTGGCTGAGCCCTGGTGGCGTAGTGGTTGTGCGCGGGACTGCGGCCCACTGGGTTGAAGCAAGGCTGGACCTCCTACTCCACCACCAGAGGGCAGTGATGCCCCCCAAAAATATATATATATATTTTTTTTTTATATAAATTTTCTAAATACCGGACACCCTGCTGAGGACTTTTTGTAAGCCTTGGTGGCACGAGTTTGGCCCTGTTGGGCTTTTGGCTTTGTGGGGCTAGGGTCTGGGAAGTAACCCCAGGAGCCCTGGTTGCATAGTGGTTACTCATTGGGGTGCTAACTGCAAGTTCAGCAGTTCAAAACCTCCGACTATGGGAGAAAGATGAGGCTTTCTACTCCTGTGAAGAGTTAGCGTCTCCGAATCCCCATAGGGGAAGTTCTGCCTGCCCGCACAGGGTCTGTGTGAGTTGGTGCAGACTGAGCTCCATAGAGAATTTGTTAGGGTCACTTGGTCATAGCGAATGGAAGGGACACTCGGGGACGTCTGACTCCAGCTTGTCTCAGACCTACCTCTGGCATGGGAACAAAAAGATAATGTTTGCAGTTAACTAATCTATGAAGCAATACACATTTTTTTTTAAAAAAGATAGTGTTGAGAGTTTGAGAAAATAAACTTCTTGTTGTCGTTGGTGCCTGTTGTTTTGATGTTAGGTACATTGCCGTCCAGTTTTGACTCAGTGACCCATCCCCTGGAACAGAGTTGCACAGGGTTTTCTAGACTCATCTTCACCAGAGCAGGTGGCCATGCCCAGGCTCCGTGTCTTTCCTTGGGTGGGCTGCTTGTAGAACCTTTGGGAAGTAGGACTAGTTGTGGCTTTTCTTATCAAAGTGTAAGAGAAAGGCTTTTAATAGACATGATCCTGCACAAATAAAACCTAGATTTGTGTATCTTCTCAACCATTTTATAGATTTATGAGCGTAAATGGCTAACTCATGAAAAGCATTTCAATCGATGAACTTCAGCTGCAGTGATTACTGCTATCTTGCATGTCGTTTTTAGAAATGTATGTTAGCCCTCCCCCTGTCCTAACAGGGACTTTTTGTGAGTGTATGTGGTAAAGAGACGTTTAACAAAACATCTACCGTGTCATCAATTTTCATTTGTACAATTTAGTGACATGAATTAAGTTCATCATGCCGTCAACCATTTGTTAGAATAGACGGATTTTTCGATCCTCCTTCTCACAAACTCATTGTCTCAAAGGGGCTCTGGATAGAGTCAATCCCAAGTCAGTGAGTTTGCAGAGAGCACTGTGAAGTGATTTGCTCAGAGTCACACAGCTTGTTCATGCTACAACCAAAACCTTGCGTCGGACCCGTTGTCTCTAAGCTCCCGACAGCTTTCTTCCTGAAGCCAAATCATCTTCTCCCTTACCCCTTCAGATTACTGGAAGGACAGTAAGTCCAGCTGAGCCTTCAAGCTGCATGTTGGTATTGCTCTCTAAAATAGTTGTGCAGTAGCGTTGGCTTGGATGGCTTTGAGCCTCTCGCCCTTACTTGCAGCCATCCAAGTGAGCTTAATGAGCTCAGCTGTTTTACAAAGACAGTTAATTTGATTTGAGGCTCCCCCCACACACAATGCTTGCCTCAGAGTCATATTCAAATAACAGAAAATAGAAATTTGCTGCTTCCCTTTCTTTGTAAGGTCCAGATATTATACCCGTGTTATAAAGACCATTTTTTCTAAGTCAGTTTACAATCCTGGCACATCCGGTGTGACTGAATGAAGGTTTCTGTTCTCCAGAATGCATACTCAAGTTAAGTTCACAGTTTGTCTACTTTAAAAAAGCAGTTGTCTTGGAAATAAAATGTCTAGACAGACTTTGAAAGTACGAAGAACCACTGCTTTGCCTCAGGTAATTTTGCTTGAAAACTTGATACTTTCATGAATTTTGATTTTTCAAAAAGAAAAAAAAAAGCTTGAGTCAAGACAGTTGCTATTTCAGTTAGTGTTACTGGACCTTGAGCACAGGGTGCAATTGTAGTTTGCAGAGAAAGTGCAACTCCTCACCCCCACCCTCAGTGAAATTAATTTCTAGGAATCGAGTCTCTACTTTCACTTGAGCCTCTTGGTAGAATTCAAAGGTAGGATTGATTCCAAAGGGTTTCCCTTTCATGCCTGCTTGCGAGGCCTCCTTTTGTCCACTAAAGGCCTTCAAAGCTGAAGAAACAAGTTGGTTGCCCGTGTGTCCTGGCAGGTTTTGAGGGGCTGATCCTTTGAAATGGACCACCAGGTTTTCTTCCTGTGTGTGTCTTTGGGCAGACTTAACCTTCCTCTTCAGAATGGGCGTGCTAACCTGCAGGACCCAGTGCGTCCATTATCCTAAGAGCTAGTTTGTTGCTACAGTGTAGCCTTCCTGCTGCCCTTGCTTTGGCTGTGTGGTCAGCACGTGAACAAAATGGCCAGGATGATTGCGGCTAGCTGCCAAATGCATAATCGCAAGGCTACCAGAGCCCTGGAATTTCCATTCTTCTCAAGGTGACCCACGGTTCATTAAGGTCTGTACAGTTGAGCATCTTTGCATAGTCAATGAAACACAAGGAAACATCTTTCTGGTATTCTCTGCTTTCAGTCTAGATCCATTTGACTTTAGCAATGATGTGTATCTGTGTTAGGCTAGGTTGTCCAGAGAAACAAAATCAGTGACACTCATATATGTGTAAGGGAGCTTTCTATTAAGAAATAATTATGTATCAAGCAAACACCCCAGCCCAGTCTAGATCAAGTCAACAAGTCTGATACTAGTCCATACATCCAATTCTAGTTCATACAACCCTCTTCAGACTCAGGAACCCACATGCAATGCTGCAGGGAGATCTCAGGCCAGTGGCTGCAAAGTCTTGTGGCTCCAATGGCGGTGGATCCATCACAGGGCTCTGCCAGGTGGCAGCAACATGGCGTGCCAGCAGGGAGGCGAAGCAGAGAGGAGAAGGAAAGGTCCCCAAGACCCTCCATACGAGAAGGCCACACCCTCAAGGAGACATCATCAGGCTATAACCTGATGGACAGGCTAGACTCCTCCCCTACACTCTATTAAGTTGACCTGACTTGAAATTACTTAACTGCCAAAATATCCCTTGTTCTCTATCCTCTTCTAAATCCAGCCTGAAGTTTGGCCAGTTCCCACTCAGTGTACTGCTACAACTATTGCTGGATGATCTGAAGCAAAATTTTACTTCTGAAACAAATTTTTGCATGTGATAGGAATGATCTTGTTCTATAATCTGAGCATTCTGTTGGGTCACATTTCTTTCAAAGGAGTACAAAGCATCTAGTCAGTTGGCCGAGTAGCTCCCTTCTGGGTTTCTTGGTCTAGCTCTTTTGAGCATAGAGGCTAGCATTTATAATGTATCACATAAGGGATTATAGCTAGACAGGCCACATTAATTGACTATATATCTCACAGGAAGAATAAATTACTTTCCAAGGTTTCATAATTGGTCTGTGATAGAATTTTCATTGTTATTCTCCTGGAAATCTTATAAGTGCTGTTTTGGTGTATGTGAAATTTTCTTATAAGTTTTGTGCGACTATGTATCCAAGACTTAATATTTTTGTAGCTCATGTAGTCCTTTGATGACTCTAAGTACTTTAAATGATTTTTCCTCTTCCTGCACAAAATCTAAGCAGTACCACTGGAAAAGACAGTGTGAAACATCCTAGCGTAAGTTTTTCCAGCCAAGGATCGAGGTGAAGTTAGCTTTTAACTGTTCAGGCACATTAAAAGCCAATCAGTGGTGAGAATGCTGGCATCTTGATAGCACAGTAGGGGATTGTATTCTCTAGTGAGACTGATCAAGAACGTGGGCATAGCTGTGGTCAGAGAAAGGAGAAACAGATTCATCAGGATGCCGATGCTGAGCAGCACACAACTTTCTTGAATGCCTCTGTTGTTTCTGAATCCCCCCAAAGACTTTCGATTCTTTTCATTTATCATCACAAGCATCTTCCCACTGTAAGAGAATGAGTTGTAATTTTAGAATGGTCAGAGATCTAAGCCATTTTGTGGCATTATTATTTAAATGGAGGCAAGCAATTTTCATGCAAGGACACAGAGGCCAAGACCCAGAGCTGACATATTGTGTTTGGTGTTTTCCTTTCTGCCCACACAGGAAGAACAGCTTCTGTAATGTGAGTTTAAATGACACATCCAGCTAATAAATGTGGATTACCCTAGCAAGTGATAGGCCTCGCTAATTCAATTTCAGAGGCTCTTGTGTAAAAATAGTGAACAACTAAACATTAAAAATTTCAAATGTCAATGCAGTCTACAAAATTAGTGGTTAGCAGAGAGGCGTGCGTCAGTTTAAAGACAGCCCTTACAGTGTTCCCTGACCAAATAAGGGTGACTTCACATAACCATTGTGGTTCAGTGTGGTCAGGAAGCTGGATAGAGAAGAAAGGCTGCCAGGTCCCAGTCATACCCGTGACCTACTGTAGACCCGGCTGCTGTGCTCCAAAGGGTTTCTGTTGGTGGACTTTCCAGAAGCATATCAGCAGCCCCTTTCCTCCCATTCAACTGATGTGTATTGCTTTCAAAATAAGACAAGGGAGCAATGTTATTGAAAAGCACCCTGATAAAGTCATATGCAGTATGTATATAAAAGAAAGCCCAAGCCCATCAGGAACTCGTGGGAGAAGAAGCCAGGGTATGTAGTTACTGGTAATATGTAACTTTGGAACACACCACCTGATTCAAGGTGAAGGGGTAGCCCCAGAGCATGGAATCCCTGGGTCAGATGGCTTTGCTGCACTGTGTCATTAAATAAAATGGACTAGTTGTATGTTGAAGATACTGCAATGAACACATCAGCCCATTAAATCCTGTGAATATTCACATTAATGTTTCCATCGACAATTCTGCTCATTTGCAGGTGGCCAACGGGCCTTCTGACGAGGCTGCCTGGATCCTTCACAGGAAAGGGTTTGATTGCCGGTTCCCTAGCAGAGACATGGGGCTGCTGTGTGCCACGACTCAGGGGAAGGTACGTGAGAGGTGATCGTTGCTTGATGAAGGTCATGCACTTTGAAATCCACACTTTCTACCAGTAATCCTAACAGCAAGACCACGCTTCGTTTCCTCTTCCCTGCCTCGTGCCAGTCAGCCTGTAAATCTGCTCCGGCCTCCCATCTTAAGAACCCACTTTCCCAACCTCGTAGTCTCCTCTCCTGGTCAGCATCAAAGTACCTTGTTTCAGCGGGTCCACTTGTTGCCTCCGACCCTGGGGCTTCCATGTCCTCATTCTTCACATTTCCCCCTTTAGGGGTCAGGAGTGGAGAGAGGAGCAGTGAGGAGGGTAGCGACCACAGTCAGCTGTTTCTTCATGGGAAATACAGGTCTCGATCTTCTCATTAACTCAGATTTGCGTGCGAGCCAAGAGGCCCTAAGACTGGACACTGCGTACAGGCGGCCCTTTTTAAAGCGTCTGCTCAAATGGCTGCCTTGGCTGGGCAGACGCATCAAAATTTCCTGGGAAGTCACAGGATGCCTAGTGGTCTCCGAGAGCCTGCAGCTTGCAAAGGCGGGCGGACTGGTCCTGGTACACAGGCAGGCCTGCCCAGTAGACAACACAGCCACTGCACGCCTGACACTCACGTGACGCAGAGCCATCCCAACCCCACGGATGAGTCCATGCCTAGCATCTGAAACCAGCCATTCAATCCCATTGAGTTGATTCTGATTCTGCAACCCTATAGGACAGAGTAGAACAGCCTGGGGGGGGGGGGGGGGGGGGGGGGGGGGGGGTTGGGGGGCGAGTCTTGCTAAATGATTTTCCAGAAAGGAGAACTTTGTCTTTCCCTTGCAGATCGGCTGCAGGGTTCGAACTACTGACCCTGCGGTTGACAGACCAATGTAAAATCCATAAGACAAATCTGGTAGGGTCCCTATAACGATAGAAAAGTGTCTTTCTTTTCATTAACGTTATCCTCTGCACTCTGAATGGAGGAGGTGATAAGAAAGCATTGACAGCTTGGTGGCGGTGGTGGAGTTTTCATTTTTTCAGCAGTTTGCCTTACCGTTGAGCTGAGATCAACTTGGCTTTGAGCATTTGTACTTTAACATGAACGCATGGGTTCTGAGGGTGTTCCATGATCCAGGAGCTGTATTAGCGTACCTGAACTGGGGTACGCGAGGGGGAAATAGTCCAAATGACCTCCTCGCTTGGTGGAGTTGGAACTCGCGCCTTTCATGTGATCCGCAGGTGCCCTACTCCCAGGTGTGTTGGAAAGGGGTGGGGCGGTGGAGGTGCCAGAGGAGCAGACATGATTCAGGCCCACTGTTGGTGAGAGTTCGTGTGGGCTGAGAGAGAAAGAAGACCAGACCGGGGGCCGGTGAGAAGAGGGTTCTGACTCGCAGAGTGGAAGCCGCTCTGGAGGGCCGCTGGGAAGATTCAGACCGCCAGTGGTTCAGGGAACAGTTGGAGGATGGATCGTTGGCACCACCCAGGAGTTTGAAAGGGGATGTGAATGTTTCTAGGTGACGTTTTCAAATTGAAAAAGTAACCCCTTCATAGGATAACATTTCATTGGAACACGAAACCATCCTCTCACTAGTATCGGTTTCTTAGGTTTCTTCCGAGCAGCTCTATATATTCCAGCATTCATGAAACCAAACCAAGCCACTCAAACTGCCCACATCCCAGTTCGGACTCAGTGACCCACTCTAGGACGAACAGAACTGCTCTCCTGGGCATCCGAAACTGTAAACCTTGACAGAGGCAGATCGCTTCGTCTTCCTTCCACAGGGCAACTGGTGGGTGTGAACCGCTGACCTGGCAGCTGGCAGCCCTGGACTTTAACCCACTGTGCTGCCAGGCTCTCTTCAAGCGCATGCACCCTGTGTCATCTCCAACTCAAGGAGCCCTGAGGGTGTAGTGAGTTTTCCGTTGAGCTGCCAATTACAAGGTCAGCCATTTGAACCTACCAGCTGCTCCTCTAGGGGGAAAGTGAGATTTTTACTCCCTTAAATGTTCACAGCCTCAGAAAAGCCAAAAGGGCGCCAGCTATGAGTTGATGCCGACTCAACGGCCATGCATGAGTTTATCTTTTCCCCATTACTGGGAGGGAGCAGGGGGTTATCTGTTACAATAAATATCGTCCAGGTCCCCAAACTCACTGCTCTCAAGCCAGTTCTGACGCGTGGCAACTCACAGATCAGGTCACAAGCCTACAGAACAGCCAGCAGCCCAATGGGACGGTCCTGCTGCCCCCGGGTTGCCAAGGCTGTAAATCTCTGCAGTACAGAGCCTCACCTTGCTCCTGTGCCTCAGCCGGTGGATTCAAACCATTTGCATCCCAATCCCATAACACCAGCAGGGTGTCTTATCTCCGGGGGGTAATTGTAAAAAAAAATTAAAGCGAGCTAGAGCAGTGATGATTGTATTTACGGTGCGATGCCAAAAGCTTTCTCCCAAATGAGTGAACAAAGGTCCCCGCCGTGCCACCTGGCCTGCGCAGCGTTCGGCGGGAGGCGCTGGCCGGTACTGTCAGGCAGGAAAGGGAAGAGCGATTCTAGCAGCCGGGTAACCGGCCATTATTTTTGGGTGGCACAGTGCTGCACCCTGAAGTTAAGAAATCAGACAGATGGAATCTGACAGACTTCATAGTAAAGCGGTTGGGCATCCTCAGCATTCTGTTTCACTCTGCTCACAGTCACTCTGAAAATGCTAACTTCTTGTCATTTACTTTTCAGATGTCGGTTCAGAACCTTTTTAGCAAGTTTACTGTTGAAAGTCTCACACCGTCATCGTTATCCTTGATGCATTCACCTCCAGACGCTCGAAACATCAGTGAGATCCACTTGAGTCCGATGGAAATCAGCACTTTCCGAATCCGGCTGAGGTGAAACCTGGCCTTCGCATCCGCACTGAGCAGCACTGGCTTGTGTACTTTCCCGGTTGGACGTGCAATAACGAAGTGCATTTTCGCTTCTGGCAACTGTGAGAGCGTGACTTCTGTGATTCCCTCCGCACCCCCCAGAATTAAGGAAGAAGAAAGGGGGGGTGGGGAGGGAATGGAAAAGCCATGCTATGAGCCAGTGTTTTATTTTGTTCTGAAGTTCCTTGAACCACTACCACCATCAGTATACTTTGATGCAACAAACGGAGGAGAAATGTTTAAAGACAACCTTACAGCAGATTGTATCTCAGGTTAAATGATGACTAATAATGTCTGTGTTGGGGGTTGTGAAGAGATTCTTAAAAGTAGTCATACTGCTAACTCTACGTAAATTTTATAAAAGTACCCATATGACAGAAAGGGGATAAAAACTGGTGATGATAGCTAATGGCCAAAATGGTTGCAGTCATTCCCACAAGTTAGAGAGAGTCTGTATGTTTAGACACGTGGAAAAGTGCAATCATCAACTCAGTGATACATGATACGCATAGCTGATTTCCGCACCTTTCGCTAATGTACATTTTGACCCTTCCCTTCCCATCCTTTGTCATTAGTTCCAGAAGTTCAGATCTTGACTCATTCAGCAGTAGGCAAAGACGCATCTTTTCATTACTTGACAACATGGGATAGGTGCAATTTATTCCATTGTCATTCAAATTGAAGAAGCAATTCCATAGGTACCAAAACCTATTTTGGGTACCACAGGTGTCTTTTTACACAGCTCATTTGAATACAGGTGTTCTGAGAGGGGGTTTTCTATTTTAAAATTACCATATCAAAATAAATGTGCCTTATTTTTTTATAAGTCTTGTTAAATCTTTTGGTGTCCATATTACTGTTTGGGGCCAAGGGGGAAGGGTTGGAGGGGAGGGGAGGAATACTTTCTATGATTCATAAATTGTGTAATTTTTGCCTGACAATGCTGGCCACACTCTGATCTGTTTCATTAAATCTGTGCTGATGTTCCTCTAAACATTTTGACTATTTGAATGTACCCAGATGTCAGAAAACAAACAAGGAAGAAAAATAGTGTTAATTAAAATATGCTGCTGCCAAGGAAACTGCAACTTAATACAATGGTTTTGTAATATTCAAAATCCAGACCCTGTTGTCATTTCACTATAGTGGACCAGACTCGAACAAGAGTGCTTTCAATAGATACCGTACTGAAACCTACCAGTATATTCTTTAACAGTTTCTTAAAGAATTGTTTCTTCAGCCATTCTCACCTTTCATGTGTGTTCCACTCAAAGTGGTGGTCTTGTTGGCGCTCATGTGCCAGTATCATACTTTCCATAAAATGTATTCGGGATCAGTGTTGCCTTAACAGTAAAAAAAAAGGAACACTAGTCTCATTTTGGATGTTCACTTTTTTTAGCCTCGAGAGGATTCTTGGAGTCTGTACAGTTTCAAAGACCTCTAGATCTCTTGTGTTAAGTAATAAATTTAGCACTCTCTGGCCCTGAAATGCCCATTGACATCTTGTCATTCCAACATCTGTCACAAATTAAAACCCAAATTTCTGTTTCACTGTGTAGTCATATTATCATCTGGATTTTCACTCAAGATGTAGTTGTTAGGTTAAACTCATAATCTTCCGCCTTTAACAATTAAGGAAAACAATACCACTGTTGATAACGATATTACAAAGGAGTAATTTCATGCAATAAACATGTACTGTAAGTTTCCTGCCTAGTTTTTGAGGATAAACAACAAGTAGAAAATGAAAGATAAATTCTTCCTTTTTGTGGACATGTAGAGTTGGAAGGATTGCCAGAAGCAAATCCCAGGAATAAGATCAGTATTTCCAGTGCATCTTAAATGCACAACTTCCTATGGGAGTTCACTGTGTTCTGTGGATAAGGAGATGTGTGTATTCGTTTTGTTATTTCTGAGCAGCTGAAATATTTAAAAAAAAAAAAAACATCCTGATGCAATAACAGTGGTGTCGCCACTTCTGGGTGGTGGAGACGGGTCTGTCCCCTGTCCGTCGGGGTCTGTTGTGTGTGTGTTGCCTCCAGCTGTTCACAAGTAAAGCAGAAAGTCTAACCAGCAAGTGTCTGCTTTCTCTAGTTGTTTTTAGAATATATCATCAGGGAAATGAAGAGAGGATGCTTTTGCTTCGGTTTGTGGTCAAGAACTGACGAAATAATTCAATGCCTTGGCCGCACGCTAAAATACCATACACTTAGATGTGATCTTGCTGACATTTGTTTGCTTAAGTTTTATTACATGTATTATCATAATATCAGTTTGACCAAGTAGTTCATTATGTTCTCTTATTTGTTTGTGTGTTTGGGGAATTTCAATTTGGGGTTGCAGCTATGGTGTTTAAGAACTCAGCATTCTTGTTATCTACAAATACTGGTTAAAATAAACATTGTGAAATGTGTTATAAACCCGCTATAATTACCTTTCCATGTCTTTGTTGTACTTAGGCGAAAATGTTTTCACATTTCTTTGTCTGACAGAATATTTGCTTTCGTTTGATTGCTTTATTCACCTTGGAATCAACAGGTTTTGCTATTTTCTCTTGGAAGATTTTATATCTTTTTGGGAACATGTACTATAAGATCTCTAATAAAAGATAATCTTACCATGTGACTGGCCCTCTAGAGTAATTCTTACTCCTGTTTTGTAAAGGGTATATTGAAACCTTTTTTGGAGGGTGGGAGTGGCATAAAAAAATGTTCCTTGTCCATGAATGAATAATCATCAGTCCAATTCTAGTTGAAAAGAATTGCTTTAAAAAATCAGTGGTTGGAGTCTAGGGACTTTCCCAACAGCTACAATCAGGGCAAGTTGTCATCAGCTGCTTACCTAAAAGGTGGTGCTTGAAAACCAGCTCGAGGTGCTGCAGAAGCAGGTCTGCCCATCTACCTCTGTGAAAAAGCCAGCTGAGGACACCCTGTGAAGCCACTCTAGCACAGGGTGACCATGCATCAGAAGTTCTTCCATAGCACTAGGTGGAGGGTGTACTTTATTAATTTATTTAGAGCCAGGTAGGAGGTCTTCAGGTTCCTGCTAGGACAAGGATGAGTGAACCATACAGGAAGCTAAGAAGGCACAAGTGAACTGATCAGGAAGTGAATGAAAGCCACCACCATGGTATCTGGAGCAACTCCCCCAGCCTACCACTTAGTACACACCTCTTGAATGATTTTTGTGACATTCTTCCTAAACTGGAAGAGGGGGATGTTGAAGAATAAAGGTCTGAGAAGGTAGTATGGGTTCACTAGGTAAAAGATAGCTGCAAGTCAGGAAGTTTGTGTTCCCTTTGGGTGACCTGTGAAGTAGAGTAAAATTCTAAAGGGAGGCTAATAAAGATTTCTGACTGAGCCTCAGTGGCGTAGTGGTTGAGTGAAGGACTGCGGCCCATGGGCTTGGCGGTTCAAATCCAGTGGCAGCTCTCCAGGAGCACGGCTGGGTAGCTCCCACGACCACCTGAGGACAGTGATGCCCCCCCCCAAAAAAAATAGATATTGCTGTAGATAGTGAATGTAAAAATCATACCCCAGGCTCCGTATTTGACTTTCAGCATATCAAAATAATTTGAATATAAAATTGATTTTTATAAAAAATTAATGAAATGAGGCTAAGGGTGAGGGTTGGAGGGATAGAACAAAGGGAAGTAGAACTAGCAAAGAACTGTACTGTTACCATATATGTAAGAGCACAAGTGCCTAAAAGCGATTACGAGGCCAGAGTCTTCATACAAACTAACAACCCACCTGTTGTTCAAGGATAAAGCACTCCCAGGACACCGCTGTAACCTGGTGCTAGCTGAGGCAATCCAAGATGTCCTTACCTCATCATTGTGTTTCTTCTGAGTTCTCTTCACTCTCAGGCAATGCAGACATCTCCAACCAGTTTAGCAACTTTTAATAGGAAGAGCTCACCTCTTTGTTTTGTCGTTGTTTTTGCCAGTGAATGTCTTGGGATTATGATGAGGGATGGGCGTGCCTTCAACTGAATTCACGTGGACAAAAAAAAGGTGAGAAGTAATACCTTTCTCCAAAGGGAGAAAGTACCTGGATGCCAGGCAGGCCAAAGACAACAACTTTGCTGGGGAAAATCAAAGGCAAGGTACACCAAGTTTGAAATCCAAGGAAGACTCCATAGTAGAAGCAAATGAGAGATGGTATGTAATAGATGACATACATTTCCTCCAGTAATGGGACTGTTCTGTATACCTGGCAGCGCTATTGTGGTCACCACTAGGCTCTCGTACACTTGGAGGACCCCTGGTGGTATAGTGGTTGTAAATTGAGTTGCTAATCTTAAGGTCAGCAATTTGAAACCACCAGTTTTGCTCTTAGGGAGAAAGGGGTAGGGAGTTGGGGGTGGGGGGGTGGGGGGAGGTATTGAGAATTGGAAGCCTGAAGGGCATTTACACCCTGCCCTATGAATAATTGCTGTGTGAATTGACTCGATGGTAATTTTGGGGGGGATTTGGTTTTTTTGTGTCTGAACACTTGAAATGTGATGAGTGTGCCTGAGAACCTGAACTTGTGATATGAATCCTGTTAAATTTATAAAACGTGACTCCTCTACTATGCTCATCTGGAGCATATGGTTCCATGTAGGATGTTGGTAGTAAGTACCACTAAAATGGTAAGTTCAGGTTACAGTGTACCTACATGCCTGCTACTCCAGGTTGGTTTCTCAAACCAGAAGCATTAACATTACTTGGGAACTTGTTAGCAATCTCAGGACCCAACCTAACCCTTTTGAATTAGAACCTGCACTGATGAGATGCTGCAGAATTCCATGTGCACACTAAATCCCCGACTGAGAACATCCCTCCAGCAGTAGACGCCCTCTATCTCTTCTTCAAACTTCTCCAACTAACTCCTTGACAGGACGTGATGTGAAGCTCCAGAAAAAGACACCCCCCCTGTCGACTTCCCCTGCAACCGAGTTGTGCTGGATGTCCTCCATTGCCTCCTAACGCTCTGCCTTCTTCCAGTCCCACACTCCTTAGCCAGAAGGGAGCTTTCAGAGTTACATTCAAGAGAGTTGATTCCCTGTCGAAAATATTTTCCATTACACACAGTGTAAAGTATAAACTGCTATCATGGCCTAAAAGCCTTTTGTGATCCCTGTCAACTTTACCTTCATCAGTGTGTGAGTCCAGGTAGACTAGAGAAACAAATTCATAGGCACGCATATGGACATGAGGAAAAGGTTTATAGAAACGAGGAATGGAACATTGAGAAAGCATCCCAACCCAGTCCAGTTCAGTCATAAGTCCGGTATTAGCCCATATGTCCAATATCAATCTATAAGTCTCCTTCCAGCTCACGAAGTCACAGGACAGTGGGTGCAGTGTCCCGACACTGGCAGGGGGCCCCTCATGGCTCCTCGTTTCCAGAGCTGAAGGTCCATCAGCAGTACCCATTGGCGGTAGAAATATCTCATTGCCGGCAGGAGTCTCACTGTGGCTTTTCCGGCTTCAGAGGTTTGGTCCATCAGGGTAAGGCCATGTGACTTCTTCGGCTCTTCCGGTTCCTTGGACGCCGCCATCTTGTCAGAAGTTCGTCATCTGGGAAACTCAGTCTAGTCTCTCTCCTCCAATTGGGAAATACCAGAATTCTCAGGAGAAAGCCATGCCTACACAGAGGCCTCATTGGCTATCTCCAGACTAACAGGCTAGACTCCACCCCTAGACTCTCAGTCATGAAGTTGACATCAAGTCCCTGACCGCCACACTCAGCTTCCTCTCACTCAAGCCAGCTTTGCCTTCTTCCACTCCACCTCCCCTCACTATGGTCTAGTTTGGGGGGTTTGAGTTTATTGTTTTTTTGGGGGGTGGCATCTGTAGCATCCTATACTTGTCTTCCTTAGGGGCTTGGCACTAACTTCGTCTGCTTAAAAGACTGCTACCCCTGACAGGCTCCTTGTCTTTCTGAGCTCCACTTAAATGTCACCTCAGAATCTTACTTGAGCAACCAATGGACAATAGCCCCATCGCGGCCACTCCAATGAGAATCCTCTTCCCGCACCTCTTCAGAGCAGAGCCCTATCTGAGACTGCAGGTTTGACCCTCTCAGGGAAACACATGCTCTGTGGAGAGCAGAATGACTGAACTTTAGCCATTTTCTTTAGCACTAGCCCCCCACACTTGGAACGGCAAGATTTAATAAGTATCCATTGGAAAACTAGTCCAGTGAACAAGTGAACTTAACTACGCAAGCCTCCTGAAATCAGAACTGCATGGTGCCTAACGATAACTACTAATTGCACTTAAAACACGTTAGAAGCTCTGGAGACAGTGAGTGAAAATGTGGAAGAACTCAGGATGGTGCAAGAGATAAGGCTTACTCATCAGCTAGAAAATGGTGAGATGCCCCCCACCCCACAACTATGGCCCTGAGTCAGCCTGCAGATTTGTATCTGCATGCTCCACCTTAGAAGGATCAATCATTGAGAATCCAAAGGGCAGCGCTTCTCTAAGGACAGAGGATTAGGAAAGAAGGAGGGAGGGGAAAGAAGGCACTGAGGGCACTGGCATGGATGTGCTCAAACAAAATATGTACAGATTGTTGAATGTAAATTGCCGATCTGCGCTGTAAACCTTTACCATCCTCAACAACAAAAAGTTTAAAAAATAATAATCCAGGGAGAAAGGAAGCGAGCTGGCTCATACAGTTGTTGACTGTTAATATTTTTAATGAAAAAAATAAGCATTTATACATGAATGCATGAAAATACTACCAGTAAAGAACATGGAGAAGCTTTTCGGAGCCTGCAGGACAGGGTCTGACCACCCTGTGAGTTCTCAAGACTGTAGGGTGACTGGAGTGGAATGCCTCCTCTTTCTCTGGGGGAGCAGCTGCTGGCTTCCAACTGCTGGCCTTGCACTTTGCAGCCCAGTAAGCAAGCCCTCTGCCCCCAAGGCTCCTAGGAATCCACGTAGAACACAACTCTGGTCAATGAGTTTGTCGGTAGGGGGACTTCTAGGAGAGGCCTGCTTCCTTTTAAACAGGAGAGGCCATCTCACACACAATAATGCTCTAAGGGAGTATTGTGCAAGTGCAGGTGCTTCAAGACGCTGCAACGATTTTACAACCCTGAGTCGGCAAGCTTGAAGACCTAAGTCACCGAGATAGACTCTAAGTCCCCCTTGAGTGACCCAGCATTGCCTTTCTGATATGGAATAATAAATGGCTTCACCACTGAAGACATTTCTAGGTTGATGTTATGTTAATAACAGCAAATTGCATTTAGACTAATTAACCTCTCACCTAGCCCCTACTTTTTAGCACCGTAATTTTATTGTCTAGTAGGTTTGTGCATCCTTGCCTGACCAGATTTGGTTGTCAATCCAATCCCTCAGAGCCAGGCCTCTCGGTGATCTTGAAGCGGTCCCAACACCTTGCATATTTTACTCAGTAAAAGGTTCAATACCACTGTTCTTAATTAGATTGTGTGGTATTTTTGCATTTAATTACGAGGAGGAAAGATCTTTTTCAATGAAAAGCAAGCGCCTGAAGATTGCATCCTCCTCTGCCATATACACACAAGGAAGGCTTCTCTACAGACACAGAATTAGAGCCGGCTCCTGCGTGGCAGATGGCCCTTCAGTGTGACAAGGAAGACCTGGAGGCCGAGGGCAAGACGCAGGAAGAGGGATTCTGAGTGGGAGCAGCAAGTTGGTGGGAGCTGCCTTTGTTGATATGTACCAACAAACTCTTCCTTAAATATGTCGATAGTTCTTCAAGTCGAGTTATGCCATTAAAGAACTACAAAGAAGCTACAAAGAAGAATGTCCAAAACCAGTAACAAGGGACATTGGAACAGTGCTATGTAAAGAAACATATTTTAGTGACTTCGCAGCCTCTCATGCTCTATATTGATTTCCAATTTTTTATTCATCTGCTTAACACTGGGATTCATTTTCTGAGATCCTGTCTGTAGAACTGGATATGTGAAATGCTTTGAATCATTAGAAGCAAATGGAGCCCTCCGACGCCTTTCCCAGCATGAGCGGAAGTGAGAGGGAAGCCTTGGCTTTTGTCTGAAATGCTCTCCCTGAGCAGCAGACTCAACGGTCTTTCCCCACCTACCTTCCGGGGGAGGAATTTCCTTGCCATATGTGGTATGGAAATAATTTCAGGCTAGCTGTCTGGAAGTGCATTTTCAAGAAAAATGATGTGTCCACATCCATTTATTTTGCCCTCCTGAGTGGATTTTTTAAATGCAGTTAATAAGATGATTTTGAAGTTCAAATCCATTTTCTGATGTAAAAATTTCAAATTCGTTCTCTTTGAATTTATGGGGTGCCTTTAATCGAACCTAAAGGCAATCGAGTTTAGATTGTGCATTGTGTTTTCAGTCAATAAACATCAACTGAATTTGTCATCACACCAGGGTAGTGGTGCTAGACTCCAGAGGAGATGAAGGATTTTAATAACCTTGCCCTACCAACCAAACAAAACTCACTGCTGACTCATAGTCAACCCCTGGGTGTCTCTGAAACAGGCAGGAATCGTATGTCCCATTGTCCGTTGCGCTCCCAAGGAGCTGCTGGGAATGTCACACTGCTGACCACGGATATTGTAGCCCAACCAGAAACCACTGCGCCACCCCTGGGTCTCTCCAATGTTGTAAGAGACTGACGTGCATAGATGGTTAAGGTGCCTTTGAGAGCAAGAGGGGAAAAAGTGTGCAGGGTGGGGGAGCATGAGAGGGGTAGTAGAATACAAACAATAAACCCTCTTAGGGTATAGACAAAGGAGACATCACCTTTGGGGTGCCTCAGAGGGAAAGCAAAGGGATGGCGTGATTTGAATTGAGCCTGGATGAGTAAGTGTAATACCAGGGAAGCGGGGAAGTCTGGTGCAACATGACACAAAAGGACTAGAAGGAAGAAATCATTTGTCTGACAAAAGTTTTGTGAAGACAAAGTATTGTGAGTGACAGTGGTAATGTAGCTGTTTACTTAAAAAGGTGTTCCAGAATGGAAATCGAGGCTTTGGGCTCTTTTCTTAGAGAGGAAAATGAGCATTGATGGGTATGAATACTGATGTGTAAGTGCATTCAAGTATGTGAAAAGAAAGAAGCAAATCTGTCAATGTCTGGAAAACTTGGAATAACTATCCATTATTGCCATAATTGTGAGGAGAAACAGATCCAGGAATGTGTAGCATTTTCATTCAGGCAGTGCAATGCTTGACACACCCTTGGAATAACAAAGGCACGTTTCTTCTGCAGGCGCCGAGATTCTGCTGTGATTCAAAAAAGTCCTGAAAATGGGACAAAGTGCCATCGAACCTACTCTTGGATAGAACATGTGTACAAGAGTGTTGCCGCCCCGAGCTTCTTTCAACTAGTCTTCAGACTCGTCTGAATCATGTCTCTAGGGCTTAATTTGCCAACTCTAAATTCAGGCTGATGTGTCACCAGATAAGAGGTTAAAGAATGAAGGAGAGACATTAGGAAAACACTTTTGGCTTTTAAAGGGATCTGTTATGATAACGTTTAGGACACTCTTGTGATCAAGAAATCCTTGGCGTCGGTATTATTGCAGTGCAATAATGATGAGGTTGTAAGCAGTACAAAGCGCAGGAAGCTAGCCCACCTTGTCTTGCGTCTGCACTGCGTTGGCGATGGGCGGTGACTGGCATCCGGCCCTCTGCACTGTCCTCGAGAACCTGACTTCAAAGGAGAGGGGAACCCAAGGCAGGTGGCCCCAGGGGACATGGTTGCTCTCTGAAATTATGCACTGTCTGCGCTAGAAACTCTCGAAATAAACGATGGCTTTGGAAGCTGATCATTTTTGAAGAAGAAACCTGCCGTGGGTGAAGGAGACTTCAGGAGCTGCCAGGGCTCCCCATCGACCGCAGACTCGCTCTCCCGGACACGCTATGATTCCGCACAGGAAGGCGGCGCCCGTCCGTGTGACGGTGACCACGGAGAGCCTCGTAGGGCAGAGTGGAGCATCTCACGGCAAGCGAGCAACTCTTGATTTGCCGGTGGATGGGAGAAATAGAATTCCAAAATGTTTTCTTTTTTGGACAGTCTAGCTACAAACAAAAGCATGATCACGCTGATACGAGTGACAATGCTAGCGTTTAGGAAATGTCCCGCACTGGGTCGTAGGCCAGGCCTTCCTGACATTTCCTCCTCACAGCCTCCCTGCAAAAGAAGCCCTGTGAGAGTTACAGAGTGAACTGCGGTGCTGCCAAGATACGTGGGCCTAATTGGAATAAATAGGACCGAGCTGGACATGGACATTTTCTCTCCTTTGCTGATGGAGGTAGACCACGGTACCAGGGGCTTCTGCATCTAAATGCGTATGAGTGATAAAAACCCTGAAGTAGGGATCAGGAACCCGGGGCAGGGCCCGCAAGCAAAGCAGACTCCAGGCCCCAAGAAGGGGCAGGACTGCAGGTCCCGGGCATCACGGACACACGCCGGCCTCCGCGGGCGCCTGCCCCCCACTCAGAGCCTCGGACCCTCTGAACTGTGAAAAGGGGAAATGGAGGATTCTGTGGGGGAGCAGAAACCACCCGCTTGTGATTGATTTGGCTAAGATCGCAGTAGATGATGAGGGTGCCCTTTTCCTAGACCAGGAGAAGGAGGGTTAACTCCATCCAACTCGACACTTACAGAATCGTCTCAAGTCTAACCAGCCGCCTGCTCTTTTGCGAATGAAGTGTGATTGGGACACGTTTGTTTACATATTGTCTCTGGCGGCCTTCTCGCTAACAAGGCAAGATTAAGGAGTTGTGACGGCGACCATATGGCCTGCAACAAGGAAACTCCATCCAGTAGCCGCGGGCCCACAGCACCCCTCCAGCAGAGAGCAGACCTGCCCCGCGCGCTGGAAACCCTGAGAGGAGCCGGCAGCCCATCTCGGTCCCTCGGGGCAGCTGAGCAGCTGCTGGTTCCCCCTGCCCACCTCTATCTGAGCGTGGGGTCGAGAGGCTCTGAGCCCCAGCTGGGGCCTCTCAAGAGGGCCTGGGGTGGATGTCCTTGCAGGACCAGGGGGCGGAAGCGCTGGAGGAGCACTCGGCAAGAAGCTGCCCACCTGGACTCTGGTCTCCGTCCTGCTGCAAAGGAGCCCGGGTCACTCTGTCTCCTGAGAAATCGTTTTTCTGAGCTCCGAATGAAAGGTCCACTGCCAAGCTTCCAAATGGAAAGGCTTCGTAAAGTCTTTTTTCTGGCATACCCAAAGCCTATTGTGTGCAGATGACGTGCCACACACAAACACTTCACCTGGTTCTTGGTGGCAACGCTTCCAGCTCGATCCACAGTGCGGCTGGAAGGCCGCCGCCTTCTGCTTTGGTGCCAGCTCCTTTGGGGAGAGAACTGGCATCGAATGATCTGTGTAATGCCAATGCCTATGTTTATTCTGTTTTCTTTGGTTTTGAGGAAAGCTGGTGTTTCCTTCTGTCGAAACAACCTGAGATTATGTACCTAAAATTTTCTCTGAGGACGCTGGAGCCCACATTTACAGAATAATATGAAAAATCCAGAAAAGATTATATTAACACTGCTGAATTTCAGCCTGGGAATCGAGACCCACAGCAACTAAACGTGATGGGTTTCAGATCAGGACAGAGATCTGTGGACCAGGATGGTCTGCTAGATCTGAAGGACTAAGATGCGACATCTCTTCAGACTTCAAGAAACCCTCCACCGGACTGAAGACCAGTGCGATCCAGCTTCTTCCCTGAAAGGTACATGGAAAGAACCATTCAGGAAACGAGAAGAGCCGTGTTGTGGAAAATGCCTGAACTCTTCCACTGAATAAGCAAACTGGACTGAAAAAAGCCCCGTGACAAAACCTTTAGTTTGTTTCTTAATCCTTCATGGCGATTTGAAATGGGGAGTTGGTGTTTGTGTGATTCTAGTAAAGACTTAAAGTCTTTAGGAAGAAGAAAACCAAAACATGTATTCTTTCAATTTAACCTGTGAAGTTTGCTTCCATGAAAAGATAGGTGCGTGTTTTCAGAACAGGAAGATGGCAGCATAGGAAGCCCACCCTTTTTTTAAAAAAAAAATCATTTTATTAGGGGCTCATCCAACTCTTATCACAATCCATACATCCATCCATTGTATGTCAAGGGCATACGTACATTGGCTGCCCTCATCATTCTCAAAACATGTGCTTTCTACTTAAGCCTGGTATCAGCTCCTTCTAGCAATGCAATTCCTTTCCATGTGATGAAATGACTGGGACTCCAGTTTCTCAAACGCGGCATGGAGGGAACCTGCTTTGCATTGACCTCTTTGCAGTCCGCAAGATGCTGCTTGTAAGACACTGCATTGCTGTGGCCGCGTGCTGTAGAGTTGGTCCCTACTCATGGCAACCCTGTGCCGAACCTCAAACCTGCTCGATTTGAGCCTATTGTCGCAGCCACTATGCCAATCTATGATGTCTTCAACAGTTGTCCTCTTTTCCATGGAGCTTCTACTTTACCAAGCTGGGTGTCCTTTCCCAGGAATGGGTCTCTCCTGAGTATGTCGGGCAGAGGCTCGCCATCTTTACTGCTAAGGAGCATTCTGGCTGTCCTTCTTCCGAGACAGACTTGTTTTGTTTGGTATGCTCGATATTCTTAGCCAGCATGATAAATCAAACGCATCCATCCTCCTTCAGTCTTCCTTATTCAATGCCCAACTTGCACATGCACATGAAGCAACTGAACATGCCCTGGCTCAGGTCAGGTGCCCTTAATCCTCAAAGCACTTCAAAGAGGTTTTGCTCAACAAGTTCACCCAGTATTAGGTGTTGTTTGATTCCTGGATGCTGTGTCCAGGAGCATGGATTATGGACCTGGCAAAATGAAATGCATGCCAATTCCATCTTCTCTGTGTATCATGATGTTAGCTGTTGGTTCCCTGGTGAAGATTTGGGTCTCCTCACAATGAGCTGTAATCCATGCTGAAGGCTGAAATCCTTGATCTTCATCAGCAAGTGCTCCTTATTTTCAGCAAGAGAAGTTGTGTAATCTGCATACTGAAGGTTATTGAAAAGCCCTTCCTCCAATTTGGATGCTGTGCGCTTCTCCATATTGTCCAATTTCTCAGCTTATTTGCTCAGCCTACAGGTGGGATAAATATAGTGAAAGGATGTTGCACTGGTGTACATCTTTCCTTGACTATCAAGCACACACTATTCCCTTGTCTCTTTGAATGCCTGCCACCTGGGTTGAATGGTGGCCCATAAAAGAGACCCGTCCATGTCCTAATCCCCAGAACCTAGGACTACCGCCTTGCGTGGAGAAAAGTCTTCCTACCTATAACGAAGGACCTTGATATGAGGAGATTACCCAAGATTATCACAATAGTCCGAGGCTAAAGAAATAAGACACAAATAGGAGAAGGCAATGTGACCATGGAAATAGAGAATAGCATGATGCAACCAAAAGCCATGGACTGCCAGCAACGACCAGCAGCTGGAAGAGCTAAAGTATGGATTCTTCCCTGATCCTCCAGATGCCAGCACTTTATTTTTGTCGTCTGGCCTCACTAACTGTGAGTGGATGCAATTCTGTTGTGTTAAGGCACCTCGCTTATAGTACTTTGTTACAAAACCCTCAGGGAAGTGATACCCAAAACTAAACAAAATGCTGCCATTGAGTTGATTGACTCATTGTTACTCCATAAGACAAAGAAAAACTGCCCCTTTAATTCTCAAAGGCCATGGTTCTTGACTCGAGCAGAAAGACTCCTCTTTTTCTCTCAGAGCAGCTGGCAGGTTCACACTGCTAACGTGGGCTTAGCTGCCTAATGCTTCCCTCAGTACAGAGTCAGGGCTTGAGAGTTCATTGATGCATCTGTTTCCAGAGATGCACTCTGAGACTTGCCCCAGCCTCCTAGACTGCTGGTGTTTGATTCATTGTGTAAGCATCCTCTGACAATTTAGAATACAAGTTGGCATCAAAACAGGATAGTGTTGATTCTTTTTCTGGCTATGATGAATATTTCTTTCATTTTTGAGATGGATGATAAACTGTAGAAATAAAGGGCTTAAAGAGGGAAAAATGTTTTCAGTGGTTTGCCTCTATTTGTCACAGAATGCTACACGCCTAGCTCCAATCAACTTAAGTGAAATCTCAAAATGAAGTCATTATGTATTTGTCATTAATAGGAAGTATGAATAATTTTCACCTCTCTGAAACTTTTAATTTTTGAATGCTTTTAATATGCAGATCCATTTGCACTCTCTCATAATACCTGTGGGAAGCAGGTCAGAAAGGTATGGTTGTGGATCTTTCAAAGCTGTGCAGTTTACAGCCAGAGAGTTAATGAAGGGCACCAGCATGAAAGATAAGCTTCCTGATTTCCTGCCCTGCTCCCTGGCCTACACTGCAGGAAATGACTGAACTCTACAGGGAGTCGATACATTTATTCATATTTATCTGAAAATATCCTTACCTAAAAAAAAAATCAAAGAGGAAAAGATAGAAATTTTCTCTGTCACATATCAAAATACGCCATCGGTACCTCAGGATTCACAGGTTCTGGGAATGATTGCATTTTACATTGCATCTTACAATGCATTATTGGTTTTCTTTTTTATTATTTTTAATCCTTTTATTAGGGGCTCCTACAACTCTTATCACAAGCCATACATCCATTCATTGTGTCAAGCACGATGCACATTTGTACATGTGCTGCCATCATCATTTTCAAAACAACAATACTGGTTTTTATTCAGCAATAAATGGAACTGGGTGTCTACTGCAAACACCCACACACACATACAAATAATTAAACATTCAAATGTGAAAACTAAAGCTATACATACAATTTTAAAAACACAGGAGACTATCTTCCTGATTTGGAAGTGAAGAAGGTCTTCCTCTGGAAGGTTTGGACTTCAAGCTATAAAGACAGACAAAACTGAAGATAAAAGTAAAAATAGTGTGACCAAAGATACCGTTCCTAAAATTAATGCAAAAACAAAGCAATAGACATTGGTGACTATTTGAAATCGTGTTATATTTACTGGTTTTTCTTAGAAGATAGTGTCACCTCTGGACTAGGACTGAAAATGCTGGGAATCAAATACCAACTATGAGAAATGCAGGGACTGGCCACATGGAGTTCAATTAGTGAGGATTCCACAATACACATGTACTTCAAGTGTAATGAGGAGTAGCTCAAGGGCTGAGTGCCACAAGCTAGTATGATGCAGATCAGATGACATAGAAAAAAGTACATGTCCTATAAATCCCCTCCCCACAAGGAAATCTAGATTACCAATGAACATATGAAGTTATCCAACCTCATGAATAGTCGAAGCAAAATTAGAGATGTATGTGTGCCTATCATATGAGGGATTAACCCCCCAAACCAGAATTTTCTTTTCAAAGCTATGTATTCAATTTTTTTTACAAAACAACCTTATCACCTTCAAAGTACACTCCATGCACTCAATACATTTGTCAAATCTGTGATTCCATTCTTGGAAAAATCTTTCAAACTCATCTTTTTGGATGGCTGACAGCACCTCCCTATTTTTTATTCACCTCTTCTATGTCATCAAATCACTTTCCTTTCATGCTCCTCTTCATTTGCAGAAACAAAAAGAAGTCACACGGAGGGAGGTCAGGTGAGCAGGGTGTGTGGGGCAAGAGGGTCATGAGACTTTTGCCCCAAACTGGACACTGAGATGGCTGTGTAAACAGGTGCATTGTCATGATGGCAAAAACAGTCCCTCATCTGCCACAAATCTGGAGTTTTTTGCGTCATATTGTTCTGCTATCTTTTCAGAACCGCTAAATAGAAAGCTTGATTAACAGTCTGACCTGGTGGAGTGAATTCCAAATGCACTATCCCCCTCACATCTCAAAAACAAATGAGCATCATGTTGGTCTTTGGTTTCACTTGAAGAGCTGATGGCATCGTCTACGAGCTTTATTGATACTTGCATTCAGGGTTGTAAGAAAATACCATGTCTCATCACCCTAAATGACCTGGGGGGGGGGAAGTCTGGGTTCTTTCAAAGCATAGCATGTTTCCACTCACTGTGACCAGAGAGAAGTTTCCCAAGTAACCCAAACCCAAACCCACTGCCACTGAGTCAATTCTGAGTCACAACAACCCTCTCTCAGGTTCCCAAGACTAATCTTTATGGGATGGAACCACCTTATCTTTCCCCAGCAGTGGGGAAGAAGGGGTTGCATTTTCAGTTAACCACCCAAGGTCGAACCCACAGAGTCACCAGTGCTCGTCAGAGACAGAAAGATGTTTGTGTAGATTAGAATTATGATCAACTTAAATGTTGTGGTTTGCTGCATGGAGTTTCTGTTCCGTGAACAACTGAACAGAGAAACACTGCCTGGTGGGGCACCATCCTCACAACTGCCCTGATATTCCAGCAACTTTTATGCCAATTCATTAAATTTAGTTCAAATTGTTACATATCTATAATATTGAATTCTACTGCAGTGATTGATCAGGCATATCCTTATAGATAGACATGAGAATATGCTTTAAGCTATTTCATTAAATGAGAATATAGATCACTACATATTGCACGATGTGTTTATGTGATATATATCTATATATATGGATATATATTACAATTTAGAAAGTGCTACAGTGCATGCCACTGTACTAGGTACTGTACTAGGTACTTTGCTTAAGTTGCCTCATCATCTCATTTATTCTATGTAACATTCATATGTAGTAGGCATTTGTTATCCCAATTTTTTAATATAGATTTTACTTGAGGCTCATACATTTAATACATTGTTTGTATTAAGCATATTTGTATACATGTTGCTACATTCATCTACATTATCTACTTGAACCCCTCCAGCATAAGCTCCTCTTCCCCTCTTTCCTCTAGTTCTTTGTTTATTTAATTCCAATTTCCCATATTTCCCATTCCCCTTTCTCCTCCGCCATGAACTTCCAATAACTTATAAATTGTTATTACCTCTTCATATCTTACACTGTATAATGTGTCACTTCACTTACCTGCTCCCCCTCATTGTCCACACCCCAGAGAGGGTGTCACATGCAGATCTGAGAAATTTGTTCCCCCTTTCCCTCCACCCTTCAGGTGTCACCACTCCCCACTATCCTCAAGGGATTATCTATCCTAATATCCACTTTTTCGACTCCCATGTGAATCCCCTGGTCTAGCCAAATCTGTCTGGCAGAATTGGGATAATGAGTGTCGGTGGGAGGAAGCATATGAGACCATTTCATTGCTACTACACTGCACCTAGACTGTCTCATCTCCTCGCTACAACCCCTCTGTAAGAGGATGTCTCTTCACTTATTGATGGGCTTTGTGTCCCCAATCTGAACTCCCCTTCACTTATGATGATATATCTCTTAGGTCTTTGATGCTTATACTTGAATTGTTATTCCAATTTTGCAGATTAGAAATTGACAGCTCACCAAAATAAATCTGCCAAGCCACACAGCTAGTAAATGGTAACCCTTCCATTTGAACCCACTCTCTTAACCACTACACTATATAAAATGCCTCCAAAGGATCATCACTAATAGTCACTCTTAGGGGAGTCAGGCTGGGAATAGGAATAGATGAGGTTTTAATTTATCAGTGTAGCTTGTTGTGTTTACTGAAAGGGTGTAAGTGTTAAAAATTCAAAAGTGCTTCTGTTTTAGAGGAAACATGAGATAATTCCCTGATCTTTACCTGTCTGTTCACCAACATTGGCAGTCATTGCGTTTGGACAGTGGCACATGAATGCGAAACACCGGGAAAGCTGCCATTTAGTATCATTTTCTAATCAGGCAATTAAGCCGTTATCAGCAAGCCTCTTTCAGCTCATTTAATGAATAAAAGAAAGTTTTTATAAATAAATATTCAAGAAATTTGCAAGACAGAGAAAGCTGTAAAATACCAAAGCTTGAGGTAACCATTCTTGAGTGCCTATATTTGCCATATATCAAGGAATGTAATTGGTGTAGTGGATAATTTAATGTTGTCCCTTCCATGCCTGCAAAGGTCCCCACGGAAGAGGTTATAATAGAAATCAGGCAACCATTAGATGCCTATGAAGACCGCAAACTGAGCATGCTCACACTCAAGTCCCAGAGCCAGGTGGGAGGTACAGCTGGGTGGTCCAAACTAGGCCCACGCACATGACATCACCCAGATGGGCTTAACCAAGCCAACGGAGTCAACCAAATACATTAACCATGCCTCCCCAGTCAGAGGCTTGAAATACCTGGCTGTGGGAAGGCCACTCTGTTTTCTCCTGCTCCTGGTCAAAGACAGGTTGGAGAAGAGGGACGCACATGTGCTGCTAAAGTGTGCCCCTCAGGGCCCTCCCTGGGCCTGTTTGGGAGCCATATGCACCCTCTCTGGGCCTGCTTGAGCCCCCCCCAGTCTCTCTTGCCCTGTGACCTGGCCCCTAGCTCTCTAGCCTCTGCTCCTTTCTGCCACTTGTCCCTGAAACCCTCGGTCACTAGGATCCACCCCCAGCCCCAGTTCCGCACATGTGAGCGCTCTTCTCATGAGGTTTCTTGTGCCCAGCTGTGAACCCCTTAGAGGTGGTAAAATCTGACACTTGTCCTGACCTTCATCAAAATCCACTTGGATGACAAAACAGGCGTGGGTGTGAATTCTTACGTCACTCGAAGCCAAGAACCGAGGTATTACCCATTGGAGAAATCTGAAGCTCTTCTAACCGTAATTATTGTTAACCCTCTCCGCTCCTGATGCGTCTGCGTACCAGGTGGCAGGGAAAGACTGGCAGGATTCAGTAATGAATGATTGTCAGCAGGTTTCATTGTGATTGGTGTACAGGTGTACAGCCTTGGGGACACACAGGGTCGATTCTACTCCG
Source organism: Nesogale talazaci (assembly GCA_004026705.1). NCBI lineage: Eukaryota > Metazoa > Chordata > Mammalia > Afrosoricida > Tenrecidae > Nesogale > Nesogale talazaci. The sequence goes on along the minus strand of PVJH01005082.1, from coordinate 1,445 downwards.
TCCCCTAGAGTCCCTATGATTGGAATCGACTCTATGTTCAGTGCTGGTGTTATTAGGATTGGACATATTGATGTAGAAAGCTGGGAATCCACACTCCATTCTACAGATGAAGCCACCAAGACATCAAGAATGTATATTATGTCTCTGTGATTTAATAAGCTCTCTAGTAAAAGGTCAAGGCTAGACTATAAATCCAGACCTTTGACATAATCGGATCAACGTTATCTATCCATATGATCTTATTGAAATAGCCTTGCAACGATTCCATCAGCTGTGGTCGGGCTGCAAGATGAGCAGTCTCAGAAGCAGGAAGGTGAGAGTTCACTGGCAGCCAAGAGTGGAGCATGGCTTCTCAACCGACAATCTGCACAGCGAACCACCTTGATCCAGGAGGCAACTTTGATGCCACAGGAGTGACAGAGGAACGGACCCAGGTAGCTGGAGTTGACTGTCTTTAGATCGAGGCTTAGGGTGCAGCGCCACGCCCTTTGGGCATGAATTATCAACCCTGCAAGAGCTTTGTTATGTCTCCTGACTGAACACCTGTATTCTGAGCATGTCTCTCCTCAGTCGTTACCTACTAACTCCCCAGCACACCTTATCATGGTAAGCATGTCTTCAAGATCTGCGTGGTCACTGTCATGAATGATCAAACCCAGTAAAAAAGTCGAGAGTGCTGTGGGAGGCGGCATCATCCGACCACAGCTGATGGAATCGTTGCAAGGCTATTTCTATGAGATCACATGGATAGATAATGTTGATCCGATTATGTCAAAGGTCTGGATTTATAGTCTAGCCTTGACCTTTTACTAGAGAGCTTATTAAATCACAGAGACATAATATACATTCTTGATGTCTTGGTGGCTTCATCTGTAGAATGGAGTGTGGATTCCCAGCTTTCTACATCAATATGCCCAATCCTAATAACACCAGCACTGAACACAGAGTTGATTCCAATCATAGGGACCCTAGGGGACAGAGTGGAATTGACCCTGTGTGTCCCCAAGGCTGTACACCTAAATTAGATCAGAAAGTCTCATCCTTCTGTGAAGTGGCTAGTGGGTCTCAACGGCTGGCCTTGAAATGGGCAGCCCAAGAGATAACCCACAATGTCACCAAGGCTCACTCAGTAGCTGATTAAAAAGCAGAGCTACAATGGAGGCTGTCGAGGAGAGAGTTAAGTTGGTCATCTCAGACTCTCCTGTCCTCAGCTCCACTAGTCCAGAAGGAACATGGTTTTCTCCCACTCACAAGCCCAAGCCAGCAACAGCACCATCCAGACAGGATGTGTATCACTATGGTAACCACCATGGTCTCCCTGCTTCCTGCTTCCTGTTTATTCTCCCATTTTCTCCCTCTTCTCAGAGCCAAGCTCAGTGTTGTGGCTCCCACTCAGAACTTCTATTGAGATGAGGAGAAAAATTACAGCAAATTGAAATTGCCAA
>PVJH01005081.1:0-115405 GCA_004026705.1 Nesogale talazaci | reverse complement strand
CAACCAAAGTGCAAATGCGGTCTGCGTACAATTGACGTATGTATGGATCGTGATAAGAGCTGTATGAGCCCCCGATAAAATAATGATTTATCAAATTTTTAAAAAGGAGAGACGCGTGTGCAGTGGGCTGCCAATGGCCAGCTGGGGCCAGTCCGCATGATAAGTCTCACCAACCTAGAGGAGAGAGATGGGGCTTTCTCCCCCCGCAAGAGTGACCGTCTCAGAAACTCTCGTGGGCAGCCCGACGCTGGCCTCTTGCGTCTCTGTGAGTGTGCAGCGCCTCGACGGCAGGGAGCATGTGACCCACTCTTCAATAAAACTTCGCAAACCAGTCTGAGTTGCCCAAAGCCTCCCTTTAATTTTGTGCACTGAGATCAATGTTTCCAACATGGCAATATATGACAAGGTAATTGTTTGGAGAAGTCAAGAACGAAGCAGTAGGAGGTGTGGTGAAGTGAAACTTCTTAATATGGCTCTTCTGTCTAGGTCTCTCTAACTCCCACCAGACACCTGGGTGGGCCTGCAGAAGTAAATGGGTGGCACTAACTGAGGGGACTGGTCAGTTGGGGTGGCCACCTTTTTGTCCCTGAGAGGCCCATCTCAGAAGCAGGAACAGAGAGACTTCCCAGGACCAGCTAGGAAGAAGAGCTCCCGGCAGAGCACCTATGTCATCCCTTCCTGCAGTGGCAGACGCAGAGTAGGCTGAGGCAAGGAGGGCAGGTGACAGAACAGAAGAGCAGCACCAGGAGTATGAAACTGTGCAGTGGGCGTCCTGGCCCAAGGAGACAGAGACCACAGAACCGCATGACAGAGAACCCCATGGCTCAGGGCTACAAAGAGAATTGGCTACTGGCTGAGGAGAGGGGTTGCTGTCAGCCAATAACTATCCTTAATGTTTTCTGCTCTGGACTTAACGATCCTGGCTATTAATTTCTGTAATAAACCTCCACAACCATGCATGTTCTCTGTGAGTTCTGTGTGGACATTACAATGACTTAAAAAAAGAGTGCTATGGGGGGGGGGGGCGGTTAGTGTTGGGTTGGGGTGAGGGGAGGCATATATTGACTATGGCAACTGGCCTAGGGTTGTGTAGAGAAGGAGTTTCCTTCCCCCTGCTGATGCTGGAGGAGATCCGAGGTGGACTCCACACCACTGTATTAGAAGATCAGTTGTGTGTGTGTGTGTGTAGTTAAGGATAATATAAATGCCTATGTATCTCTGTATAAAACAGTCAGAACTGAGCTCCATTCATTTAGGAGTCATTATAATTGTTAATATTCTCTAAAATAGAAAAGCATTTTAATTTCACATTCACACAAGATATAAAGGCTTTTTTAAACTATAGGCATACAGGGACATAGAGCATTTATATATTTTACACTCTCATTGTCAGGTGGAAACTAAATACAGACACATGAATACTAATCAGGTACTACCACTGTATTTCTTCCTACTGTGCACAGACTTGTTAATGAATTTGAGCTCACAAAGAGGCAATAACAAAAGATGCCTTGTAATCTTTCTTCCAATAGGAACGATATCTCAATCATCCAAAAAATAACATCAAAAGATGTGATCACAAAAACAAACTTCCAGGGTTCAAGTAGAAAGCAATTGAGAATGATGATGGCAGCAAATGTACAAATGTGCTTGACACAATGGATGGATGGATTGTGTTAAGAGTTGTATGAGCCCCCAATAAAATGATTTTTGAAAACACAACAAATAACTTACAATCATTACTGCTACCAGTGTTGAATGACTTATCAGTTAGGCACAAATAAGAAAAACAACACCATAACGAAGCAAAATTATTTTAGTTCTGCAGAATGAAGAAAAACTAGTTATATCGTTAAGTCTAGAACCAGTCAGAATTTACTTTAAAAGCTAATTAATGGGGCTGAGCCCCAGTGGCGTAAGTGTTGAGTGCGGGTCTGCAGCCCCGGGCTTGGCAGTTCAAACACAGCGGGGACCCTCAGGAGCTGCACTGGGTAGCGCTCACAACCACCAAAAATAGTGATGCCCCCCCCCCCCACCAAAAAAAAGTTAATTAAAGACAGGCCAACACCTAGTCAGTTCTTACTCATGGTGACCTTAGGCAACAGAGTAATTGTTCCATAGCAATTCAAGACAGTGAATTTTAGCCCTGGAGAGCAGGGTGGTGGGCCTGAACAGAATCATCTGGCTAGAAATTGAGTGCTTAAGCATTGCTTCAATAAGGCTCCTTATTAACATGAATGGGTTTAAATACACATGAGCGCTGGTGAAAGTCCCAAATCACCAGCCTCTCCAAGAGAGGAAGATGAGGCTTGCTATTGCCATAAAGAGTTACAGTCTCAGAGACCCCCCACTGCAGTTCTACTATGAGTCGGCATTGACGCTATGACACTGAGTTGAGGTTGATAAGTGGTTCCACTTATGCAACTTGGTAGACACTCAAATTTCCAACATGAGAGTTTAATTTTCAGAAGTATACCATAGTTCCCTTGTGCAAATATGAAGTGAGCACATGAAAGTTTTATACATTAGCTAATGAAGAAATTGGTAAGATGTTAAAGCCAGTTCAAATTGCATTTGATATGTTGGACATACATTAATTACAAAGTCAGGTTCATGGTAGCGTTAGAGACAAAATCAATTCATTTCTAACTGAACAATAAGTTGAAGAGCTCCAGCTCTGGTGGCATGAGTCAGAATTGACTCAATGACAGTGAGTTTGGAAAGAGTAAGTTATAAATTATGGAGTTATCTGGTCCAGTGCTCCATTCACTCCCATCAAGATGATTCTGACTCAAAGTATCCCTTTGTGCCAGAGCAGAACTGCCCCCTTTTAATTTCCGATACTTGGAATCTGTATAGGAGTAGACAGCCCCATCTTTCTTAATATCTGCCTGTAACCCACTGCCATCAAGTCTATTTTCACTTAGAGTGAGCCTGTACAACTGAATTGAAATGGCTTCGGAGGGTTTTCAAGGCTGAAAATCTTTAAAGGAACAAACTGGAAACCCAGGATTGATGAACCTATAGGGATAGCAAGTAGAATAAGGGTTTATGGGGAGGGGTTCAGGGGAGGGAGAGGAGTTAAAGGAAAGGGATGTCCAGGAAGAAAAAGTATGTTTGGAAACTAATTAAGGAAGTAATGGTATAATTATTCTTGACATGATTAAACTTTGGAGTGACGTAACATTCCCATTAACTCCTAAATGATAATAAATTAAAAGAACAACAAACAAACAAACAAAGATCCAGGAATGGGTTTTGGGCTTACACAAATCCTTTCTCCAACTTAAGTACAATTCATTCTTACATCATGGCCCTTCTCAATACTCGCCCTCAGGAAGGGAACACAGAGAGGATGGGCGACATAGCAAAACATGGTTAAGAATTTACATGCCCAGCTGTGGGGGAAGCTAGCCCCTCACAACTAATCAAGGGTTTGGTAGGCTCAGTTGTAGTTAAAAATAAAGATGGATGGATGGATGGATGGATGGATAGATAGATAGATGTTAGATAGATAGATAGATAGATAGATAGATAGATAGATAGATAGATGTTAGATAGATTAAGGTCCTCAAGAGTAAGAGATAGGAGAGAGAGTAAAATGAGTCAGACACATTTCATGGTAACATACTCACCTCCTGGATGGTCATGATCTCAACATCCAGGTCCGCACACAGCGCAGAGTGCCGGAGAGATATGTAATCAAAGCTCGCATATCTATTAGGGGCATGCAAGTCCCTTAATTATAGGTAAAGACATATGTAACAGGAAGGTTGTTCTATAGGTAAAACAGTAATGGGAGGGGGATGATCTAGGGGTCTACACACAATAGGAAGGGGAGGAATTGGGGATACACACATGAAAAGATGGGCAGATCCTAGATTCAGGATGGCAGTCTAACTTTGGATATCACTCAGGAGGTTTGACCACTTCTCAGGCTCTCCATCGAAACAATCAGTAGGGTGTGAGTCCCACCTACAGTGGACCATACAGTAGTCTGATGGCTGAATGTCTTTAGGGAGAATATCGCTAAGATTCTTATCTCTCACCATGTGCTGGCAAACAGCACCTAATGTAGGGTATAACTTTGGGGGAGACAAAGCGAGATAAAAGTCTTTTTATATCCCATACCCAGCTATCAAATAAAATAGTGTCTAGAGTCTGAAAGGCTTGTCTTCAAACAAGCAGCCATCTATGTGAGATGTTAACTAAGTCCACAAGAAAGAAACACACCGTCAGTCTCACACACACACACACACACACACACACACACACACAAAACGTGAATCATATAATCCAAAGTCAAAGGACAGATTAGTATCAGAGCCTGAAGTGTGAGAATCTGCTCTGCAGAAGGCTATGGATGACAGGGGGAGCCCAAGATCCATTTGTGGAATGATATAGGAAATAAGCCTCTGGTGACCTCCCTCTATACACAATTGAAGGATAGGAGAAAAGTGGTTACTAAACAGAGTGCCTTAGAGAGATGAGTATAGAAGATCAAAGTCATAAATCTGACTTGAACAGTTAAACCATTTGTTAACAGATCCCTGCTAAGAGGCATCCTGGACCTGATCTGGTTCCAAAATCTTCTCTATTTTAGGTTTGTATTGTTTTGTTTATTCATATTAGGGTGTATCTCAAAGGTGTTGTTCTTGGGAGTCAACCTCTTGAAGTTAGGTTGGAAGTTATTCCATTTTTCAGTATATGTAACCCAGGATTAATGAACTGATAGGGACAGCAAGTAGAATAAGGGTTTCAGGGGGAGGGAGGTACAGTGGTGATGGGGGATAAAGGGAGATGATGTCAAGGTGTCCATGTGGGAAAAAAAATTGAAATGGATTGTGGTAGCAATTGTTCAATTATGCTGGACGTAATTGAATTATGGAATGATGTTTTAAATCCCCGTGTGTGTGTGTGTGTGTGTGTGTGTGCAAACTGCCTCATCTTTTTACTTGCCCAGAAACCACGGAGTATTTCCACCTTTTCATTTGCAGTCCACTTTGTAAACTCCTGTCCCTACTGAATTGTAAAATAACTTAGTCAAGAGCAGGACATTACTCTTAAGAATATTCAGTAATCCTTTTTTTTTTCAATATGTTGGTCATTTTCTCACAGGAATGAGATATTAGAAATATTGCATGGAATATATCTTCAGCAAAATTTTCCTTGCATGAAATACTAATGATTTTGTTCTATAATTTAAACATTCTTTTAAGTCACCTTTCTTTGGACTGGGTACAAATATGGATTTCTTATTGTCTGTCAGTTGGCCAGGTAGCTGTGCTCCATTTTTCCTAGCGTAGACATGTGAGTGCTTTCAGTGCCTCCTAAGTGTGGTGGAACTTTAACTGGTACCCCAGCAATCCCTAGAGCTCCGCTTTTGTCTAATGCTTTCATTGCAGTTTGAACTTCATCTTCAGTATCGTGGGATTTTGCTCATATGCTGCCACTTGAAATGGCTGACCGTCAACTAACTTTTTGGTACAGTGACACTTTCCATCTTCTTTTGACACTTCCTGCATCATTCAGTATATTGCCCATGGAATCTTTCAATATTGCAAATATAGGCTCGAATCTTTTTTTTGAAATCATTTTATTGGGGGCTCACACAACTCCTATCACAATCTGTACATACATCCATTGTATGTAAAGCACAATTGTACATTTGTTGCCATCATGGTTCTCGAAACATTTTCTTTCACTTAAGTCATTGGTATTAGCTCCTCCTTTTTTCACTACTTTCCCCCCCCTTTCCCTCATGAACCCTTGATAATTTATAAATTACTATTATTTTGTCACATTGCCCACTATGTCCCTTCACCCACTTCCCTGTTGTCCGTACCCCAGGGAGAAGGTAATATGTAAATTCCTACAACGAGTTCCCCCTTTCTACTCCACCTTCCCGCCACCCTCCTAGTATCGCCCCTCTCTCTCACCACTGGTCCTAAAGGGATCATCTGTGGTGGATTCCCCATGTTTCTGGTTCACATTTGTACCAGTGTACATCCTCTGGTCTAACCAGATTTGTAAGGTAGAATTCAGATGATAGTGGGAGGGAAGAAGCATTTAAGAACTAGAAGAAAGTTGGATATTTCATCGTTGCAACACTGTACCCTGACTGGCTTGTCTCCTCCCCAAGACCCTTCTGTAAGGGGATGTTGTTTCACCTGCAGATTGACTTTGGGTCTCCAATCTGTACTCCTCCTCATTTACAATGATATAATTTTTAGTTCTTTGATGCCTGATACCCGATCCCTTCAATGTCTCATGGTCACACAGGCTGGTGTGCTTCTTCCACGTGGGCTTTGTTGCTTCTCAGCTAGATGGTTGCTTGTTTATTTTCAAGTCTTTAAAACCCCAGACGCTACATCTTTTGATGGCTGGCATCCTCAGCTTCTTCACCACATTTGCTTATGCACACATTTGTCTTCAGCGATTCTATCAGAAAGGTGAGCACGCAATGATAAGATTTTTGTTGGGGTTTGAATCTTTTCTTTCCATTTAAGATGTACTGAGCATGTTCTTCCTTTATGGTTTTGTAATTTTAGGTCTTTGTACATTTCATTATAAAATTTTGTCTTTTTGAGCTGTCCTTTGAAATTTTCTGTCCAGTTCTTTTACCAACAACAATTGCAATAGTATATTGACAAAGAGCTGCCAGAGGTTCAGGCCAGATTCCAAAAAGGACGTGACAAAAGGGATCTCATTGCTGATATCAGATACACCTTGGCTGGTAGGAGAGACTACTAGAAAGATATTTACCTGTGTTTTATTGACTGTGCTAAGGCACTTGACTATGTGGATCATAACAACTATGGATAGCCTTGAGAAGTAAGGCATTAGCTAGCCAGCAGATGACAAGGGGAGAAGAGATGATAAGTGGAAGGAAACTGGCAGGAGAGGTGGAGACAGGCTTTCCACCAACCTCTCAAGCACAAAGGAAGGGGAATAGCAGAATAGATGACATTTCCTTATCAATGGAAAAGACTACAGATGTTGGAGATAATGAAATGGCCCAGGGAAGAAAAAGTAGGTGTTCACCCAACCCTCACAAAGACTGAAAAGACTCCTGAGATTGGGGTCTGTGACAAGCACACAGCACGAAGTGTGGGGTGCTGGGTTGATAAGAGTGCCAAAATAGACTAACCTGAAAGGAGGAGGGGCACTACAGAGAACCAGCCAATAGCAAAGATCTTGCCAGAAAGCCAACCTTCGGTGAGAAGTCCACCATTAGCCAATATAAGGCTATGATTTGCTGACCTTTTAGACGACAGGAGGGCCCTTTCAACTTCTCTTCCAAATTATCCCTCTCCAATAAATTCTCTCTTTCTGTTCAACCCTTTTCTCTAACTCTTGTCTGAATTATTCCCCTTGCCTGAAATCTTTCTTGTGAGTGGGAGCAGAACCAAGGAGGAGCGGAGAACCTTGACACTTGAAGCTTTCTCACCGTAACAATGGGAATTCAAAACACTTCAGTCAATGTGCTCATGGAGAACCTGTACATGGATTGAGAGGCAGTGCTGTGAGCAGAACAAGGGATACTGCATGGTTTAAAACCAAGAAGGTGTGCAGCAGGGTTGTATCTCCTGACCAGCCTAATTCATTCTGTACGCTGAAGAAATAATCAGTGAAGCTGATCTTGATAAAGTGACCAGATTTTAAGCGGGACACCATTGACCAGGGTGAGGGAGGGGGTTCTTGATTAAAAATTTGATCTATATGGATGAACAAAAATGCTCATAGAATACAAAAATAGCATTGTACTATATTTAATTTTAAAACACCACGGGATGCAGGACAAATGTTAAAAAGCGGGACATCTGGTCACCTTAGGATTAGAGAAAGGCTGATTAACCTGTGATATGCAGTTGACACAATCTTGTCAACTGAAGAACTTGCTGATGAAGATCAAGGGTAGCAGCCTTCAAGATGCATTACAATTCAATGTAAAGAAAACCAAAATTCTCATAACTGGATCAGTAGATAGCATCTTGATAAACGGGGGAAAGTGTGACATTTTCTAGGATTTCATGTGGCTTGGATCCACAATCAAAGTTCATGAAAGAAGCAGTGCAAAAGATCGTTGATGCATTGTATTGGGTAAATTTGCTACACCAGAAAGACTCCTTTAAAGTGTTCAAAAGCAACAAGTTAGTTTGAGGACTAAAGTGTGCCTGACCCAAGTCATGGTCTTTTCAATCGCCTCATAGATAGGTGAAAGTTGGACCCTGAATAAGGACGACTGAAGAAGAATCCATGCATTTAAATTATGGTGTTGGTGAAGGATATTCAAAGTATCATGGACTGGCAAAAACAAAAACCACATCGGTCTTGGAAGAAGTACATTCAGAATGCTCCTTAGAAGCATGGAGAGCAAGGCACATCTCTTGTACTTCAGACCTGTTTATCAAGAGAGACCAGTGTCTGGAGGGCATCAGGGCTAGACATCATGGCAAATCAGAGGGGCAGCCACACCAGGAAGACCTTCTACAAGGTGCATTGACACAGTGGCTGCAGTGACGGGCTCAAACGTGAGAACAATTTTGAGGATTGCACAGAACCAAGCAATGGGGTCGCTGTGAGAGACAATCTACCCACTGGCACCTAACAACAACAGGGGGCATATATAAAGTACAGCATTATCGGTTTCGCTGAACTTAAAATTTAACTAGGTATCATACATTTTATAAGGGCATCCCTACTGATGAGTTAAAAAGTTGACCACGTTAGTACAGCTCTCGGGTCGGCCTTCTCATTGTCATGGAGCTGAACAGAATAGAACTGCCCGGAGACAGGAAATCTTTACAGGTGGAGAAAGCCTCTTCTTCCTGCTGTGCATCTCCTGGTGGCCAAGCACAAGGGCAGCGCTCCCATCTGTGCTTCAACTTCCTGTCCCTACCTCAAAGAACTCAAATTCCATCTCATCAAGTCGATGGGGACGCCTAGCGACTCTATAGGAGAGGCTAGACTGCCCACGTGAGTTGTGGAGGCTGTAACTCTTCATGCGAGTGGAAAGCCCCCACTTTCTCTCAGGACGGCCAGTGGTTTCAAACCGCAGGCCTGGCTGCAAGCAGCCCAGCGCAGAGCCACGCCGCCACCAGGGGTCATGATCCTTACCTAAATATAGCAATAAGCACACTTGTTCCGTGGTGCGGGGGCCTGGTGGCGCTCGGGGAGAGGGTCGCTTTGAGCGGGCATCAACTCAAACCCAGCGGCGTGGGTTTGTATTTAGCGGTAGTTCCACGATGTTGCTATTCTCCCCATCCCCGCTGGGTGACGCTTATGTCTCGCAGTCTGGTGGGTGCGAGAAGAGAAAGCTGCCGCAGGTGCGTGGCCACCTCCCAGGAACTTCTCGGGTTTCACTCCCAGCCTCTGTGCACGTGCGCCCTAAGGGCTAGAGCGCATGCGCCGAACTGCTCTCAGGAGCCCGGAACTGCGCAGGCGTTCAGATCCGCGCGCCGACGCCGTGGTGAAGCTCCGCGGGAAACGGAAGCGAGGGGGCGGGGCTACGGAGGGGAAGGGGCGGGGCTACGGAAGGGAAGGGGTGGGACCACGGCAGGCGCCCGCGAGCTGAGGCCGGCGGCTGGGGCCGCTTAAGCGAGTGCTAGGCGGCGCGTCGAGTCCATCGGACGTTCCATGGAGGCGCCCGGCTCCGGGGCGCACCCGGATTCCAGCTCTGGGCCGGCCCCTTCTGACAACTGGACCCCGCAAAAAGAGGATCTTAGCAACAAGGCGAGTGTGGGACGCGGCGGGAAGGCTCACGGTCTCGGGATGGGGCTCCCGCAGCCTGGGAGATGGTCCGCGCGGCTGTCTCCGGTCCCAGGTCCCTGGCCTCCCGATGGCCGGGGGTCACTCCGCTTGGCCTGCACTCTGCCAAGTTGACGTGGTCTGTTTGTTTATAGGGGTTTGAGGGTCCCTCTGCGGTAAAGGAGACCCCGAAATCCTCAAGATTACACCCTAGTAACCTTGAGGTGGATGCCTGTCACCGGGAAGCCACCCTTACCATCTGCCACGAAGTTTTCTGTTTTGTCTCCAAAGCTCATTTCAAGCTCCTCACTGGCCTGCCGAGGCCACTCACTACGATCTCTCCTTGATACGCTCTCGAATCTTTCCCCGGACCTCGCCCCACTCTCCGTTACCGCCCCCGCCAAGCAGCCAGAGCAATGGTCCCTCACACTTATTAGAATGCCAATCTACTTTAATGTCAATCTATTTTAACATCCCACAACAAGTAAAGCTTTTTAAAAATTGAGGTGTTGGGTGTTAGAGATCCTGGTTGTACCCTGGTTCTGCTCCAAACTAGCAGTGACATCTTGAGCAAGTCTCTTCAATCTTTACTTCGGTTGTCTAGTGTAAACTGGAATTTATACTTGCATTCTGACAATGAACGGGACAGTACTGTCCAGACATCTGATAATGTGATAATGTGACTGCTGCTTCCATCATGAATTCAGCCTTGGCATTCACTTGAAACCGGTTATTGGAAAGGTGACTATCAATTGAGGGTGCTAAGCTAGCTGATGCCAGTGCCATGGGGTCTTTTCCTATTCACAGCACAGTCACTCTGGGTACAATGGAATGAAACACTACCATTCTCAGCTATTCCTGTGTTTCAACATGTTCTGGTGGACGCTGTGTGGATGCGTCTACTGCCATCAAGTCTATTCCAACTCACTTTGGTGTTTCCTAGACGGAATCTTTAGGGGAGCAGGCAGCCTCATCTTTCTCCTTAGGAGCATCTGGTGGATTTGAACCGCCCACTTATGATTAACAGGGTAATGCCTACCCCATGTCTTTTCCATTGTCAGTAACACTCTACCAAGATTCTCAGTGAAAACCCATTACATTCATGGATGGTGTTCTCTTGTGTGGGAGGCAGGAAGAACCATCACAACTCCGAGTCTTAGAGCCACTCAACATACTGGGTCAGGTATTTGTTTCCATTTGGTTGAATGTTCCTGTAGTCATGAAAAATCTAGCCAGTTCACTCATGGCAGAACCATGCTAGGCTTTGAAATTCAAAAGTGAATAAAACTACAATGGGAAGTAATAGATCCTGCTGCCTCAGGTCAGGCATTTAGCACTACTCTCCAGGTTCAAATGTCAAGCTGTGTCATTTAACTTATCATAAAAATCACTAGGAAAGAGAGTAGTGCTCCAGCCCCTCTTCTATTTAGTAATTAAAAAATACAAAACAAACTTAAGTACAACTTAAAAGAACCAAAAGACTGATAATACATTCAGTACATAGCCTGTTTTTAATAGAAGAGGTAAACCTTCTGTGGGAACCCTGCCACTTGGTGTGCATTCGGACAACAAAACCTTTGGTAAATCTAACCACATCTTTCGCCTCCCAACATTCCCCACCCACATCTCCACAGACTGCCCATTTTGAAAATCAATACAGGATAGTCCCTTTTTATCCCACATTGAGCATATTTTGAGAACCTCTGATTTAAAGATTTTTTTCCTTCTTTATTGCAATAGATTAAAGAACAAAAAGTTGTTGTGGATGAACTTTCTAACCTGAAGAAAAACAGGGTGAGTTACTGGAGTATTGTGTTTACTCCAGAATTATATGCATGGTTTATACATATGTAATATGAAATACCTCAAAAATTCAACACTTTTAGTTATAAAGTCACAAAGGTCAAACTATTCTAATATTAATATAATTCCCATTTTAATTTATGTGTATATATGAGGGGGTTACCCCCCAAAAACCTGGAATTGCACTGTGTAGAAAAAGCTGTCGTAGTACACTTTTTTTCCTCTGCTAAACAAGCACAGAGCAACTCGCTCTAAGTTAGTGCACCCAGTGGTGTCACCTGGGAAGGTTCTCTCTGGTCACAGTGAACTTTTTCGTAAAAGCACTTTCACTCGAACCTTGTTTTTTTATGATGGTCAATTTAAGTGAACGGCGTCTGGCTGTGAAATTTTGTTTGCTGCTCAGGAAAAATACCACTGAAACTTGTGAGGTTGAACACAGCTTACAAGGACAGTGCTATGGAAAGAATTCAAGTGTACGAATGGTTTTCTCATTTCAAAAGAAGGTAAAATGTCGATTGATGACAAATTTCATTTCTGGATGTCCGTCAACTTCCTGAAGGGACGAAAATGTCAACTTGTAGTACATTTAGAGTTTGCTCTACCAGGTCAGACTGTAACCGTGTGTGACCAAAAAGGCCTGATTTGTGACTTGGGAGACTGCTGTTGCCACTACGATAATGCAGCCATCTCATGTGCCATTTTTTTGACCAAAAACAACATGCCTTGGCCCATGAACCTTACTTACCTGTCCTCGCTCCATGCAACTTTTTGTTTCTGCGAATGCAGAAAGACATGAAAGGAAAGTGATCTGAAGAAATAGAAGAGGTGGAGAAAAGCACAAGGGAGGTTGCTGTCAGCCATCCAAACAAATGAGTCTGAAAAATGTTTCCAAGCATGGAAATGGTTCCAAGGTTTAAAATGAATGAAGTGTATGGAGAGTACTTTGAAGGTAATAGGGCTATTTTGTAAAAAAATTTTAAAACATAGCTTTGAAAAACAAATTCCAGTATCTTTTGGGTACCCCCTCATATGTGTAATGTTAAAGATGGTTTTTCTCTGTCATATGGTATGCTAAAGTTGTAATCAGTTTGTTTTATACTTGAGTTTGTTATTTTCTTTTATAATAAGTATATGAAAAAAAGAGGAAACTGGCTGAGCCCTGGTGGCCTAGTGATTGTGTGCGGAACTGCAGCCCTCAGGACTGACAGTTCAAATCCAGCAGCAGCTCTACAGGAGCAAGCCTGGGCTTCCTAATCCCACCAGGTCAGTGATGCCACAAAAAAAAAAAAAAAAAAAAAGAGAGGAAACTATTTCTGTAAATAAATATAATTGTTGAACAGAAGAAAAACGATAAAATCTCCCTGTAGGAAAGCCCCAATAATAATAATCTCAATCTTTCAAATTCCTAACCTGATTATCATATTTATGACCAAGAAAACTCGAATTACCAAAAATTATATTTAAAATGTAGAAAAAATTATAATGAGCTCTTTAAAGCATTGAAAAGATTTTACAACTGACTAGACATTTCTATCATCTTTTGTGTAATATTAGAAGTTGAGGTACAATTTTTAAAATTTCTTGAAAGTACAGTGGGAGAATATATCAAAGCCTTAAAAATATAACTGTTTGGGGGCTGAGCCCCGGTGGCATAAGTAGTTGAGTGTGGAACTGCGACCCGCGGGCTTGGCGGTTCAAATCCAAGCGGCGGCTCTCAGGAACAGCGCTGGGTAGCTCCCACAACCACCAGAGGGTATGATGCCCCAAAAAACAAAACAAAACAAAAATATAACTTTGACAAAGCAGTACCATTTCTAGGCATTCATACTTAAAAGAGAATCTTAGGTGTACACCCAAGTGATAGGCATTATTATAATAGTGAAAAGTTGGTAAGAAGAACTGAGCAAATGAAAATTGTATTTTATATCCATAAAGTAATGCTATAAAAGGACATGTGTCTTGTAAGAAAAGGTATTAACTATATATCATTCATCGATAAAACAAACTTATAAAAATACTAGGAGTCTTTTCAGTTCAATGAAAAATAATACTATGGTAGGTGTGAAGAAGAAATAATTTCACCTCTGTTAAAGAAGCAATTTCTGGGTATTAGGCAGAAAATAACTGATTTTTTGTTTACTTTTCCTAAAGTGCTACTCTTAAAATATACCAAATTTTAAGAATAATTAAGTGATAATTATTATTCAAAGTTGTAACAGCTACTTGGGAGCAAATCTTCATAATACCTTAAATTATGTTTTACAGAAAGTATATAAGCAGCAGCAAAACAGCAACATCTTCTTTCTCGCGGACCGAACAGACATGCTCTCCGAAAGCAAGAGTAAGTTTTCTCAGACCTTACGTAGAAATCCGCAGTCTTCTGTAGACTTCGTGGAAAAACATGGAGTTGCCTAAGTGATACTACCTAGATCTGATTGTTTTCACATATTTACCTTTGAAAGGAAGGCGTCTTGAAATAACCTGTTCATAAAATTATTACAATGGCTTGGTTTTCTTCAAAGTAATAAAACAAACCAAACTCACTGCTACTGAGTTGATGCCGACTCATGGTGATTCAGTTAGACAGAGTAAAATTGCCCTTTTGTATTTCTAAGTCAGTTCCTCTGAACAGGAGTGGAAAGGCCTGTCTTTTCCCCTCAGAATGGATGTTGTTGGTTTTTGTTTTTTGGGGATAGTGGCGGTTCCCCACCTGGATGATGATTTTGAACCACTCGCCTGGTGGTTAGCAGGCCAATGCATAATCCTTCACACCACCAGCAGTCTATAGAAAAAGACCTGGCAATCTGTTTCTTTTCTTTTTTTTTTTTGGGGGGGGGGGGGGGGGGGGGGGGCAATCACTGCTCTCCGGTGGTGGGAGTAGGAGGCCCAGCCCCACTGCTGGAATTGAACCTCCGTCCCAGTGAGCCGCAGTCCCACGCACAACCACTACGCCACCGGGGCTCAGCCCTGGCAATCTGTTTCTATAAATATTCCAGCCTAGAAAACCCCATGGGTTGGTTATACTCTGTCATATGGGATCACATACTGCAAGTCAAAATCGGCTTGGTAGCCCACAACAATTACAAATTTTAAAAAACAAAGTCTTAGAAACCAGTTATTATTGTTGTGGTAAATTTTAGAGTTTCCAGCAACCTAGTTATGAATGACTGACCATTTTCTAAGGTGAATCTGAAAGGATTACTTTGAACTTCCAAATGCTCAAATTAAATAGTTTTATTTGATAATAAATAATATGGTTTATTTAAGCTGGTTGACCCCAGTAAGCACTCAGTAAATAGAAACTATTTTTGTAAAACACATGTGTTATGACTAGCCTAATGTAAGTTATCACTGGTATTAGCAACATAATGTACATACTCAGATGATTGGATCTTGTTAAATGGTCTCTGTTACCCAATAACAGAAGGGTCAGGGTTTACTTAATATCTCTTTCTTTTCTCCTCCTCTCACAGATACATTAGATGAACTGAAAAAAGAATACCAAGAAATGGAAAACTCAGATAAGACTAAGATCAAGAAATAATCAACTTAATTTCACATAAAGATGTGTGGCATTTGTTGTTCTGTAAGCTTTGCTGTCGCACCTGTCAGCAGAGATTTGAGAGAGGACTTACTGTATAATCTTAAACAGCGTGGGCCCAACAGTAGTAAGCAGTTGTTAAAGTGTGATGCTAACTACCAGTGCTTGTTTTCTGGACACACCCTTCACTTGAGAGGTGTGGAAACTATCCAGCCTTTGGAAGATGAACGAGGCAATGTGTTCCTATGGAATGGAGAAGTCTTTAATGGAATAAAAGTCAAAACTCAGGAGAATGATACTCAAATTATGTTTAACTGTCTTTCTTCTTGTACAAATGAGTCTGACATCTTGTCACTCTTCTCCAAAGTCCAGGGTCCTTGGTCTTTTATATATTATCAAGCATCTAGTCAGTCTTTATGGTTTGGTAGGGACTTCTTTGGGCGCCGTAGCTTGCTTTGGCATTTCAATAATTTGAATGAAAGTTTCTGCCTCTCTTCAGTTGGCACCCAGACATCTGGAGAAACCAGTCAGTGGCAAGAAGTTCCAGCATCTGGAATTTTCAGAATTGATCTCCAGTTGACTGCCACTTCCAAATGTGTGATTTTAAAATTATACCCTTGGGAGAAAGTTATCCAAGAATGTGTTGGTAGCCTGACCCAAATTTCAGCAAATTTGCCCAAGTTTGTATCAGTGGAAGCAAGCGAAGCCAAACTATATCTTGAAAAACCTATTGTCCCTTTAAATATGATATTGCCACCAGGTCCCTTTGAGACTCCTTGTACTAACAATTCCAGAGGCCCACCTACAAGAGAGACTCTACAAGCCTGTCTCGACACACGCATGAGGGAAGTGGTTCAACAGTTCATTGATGTCCTGAGTATCTCAGTCAAGAGGCGGGTCTTATGTTTACCGAGGGGTGAAAGCATGGCACCAAATGAAACTTTGGGAACTTGTGGTAGGAAAGCAAACGTCGCCATTCTCTTTTCTGGGGGCGTCGATTCCATGGTTATCGCAGCCCTTGCTGATCGTCATATTCCTGTAGATGAACCAATTGATCTTCTTAATGTAGCTTTCATGACGAAAGAAAAGGCCAGGCCAACCCGTTTTAACCTAAAAAAGCATAAGCAGAAAAATCATTGTGAATGCGCTTCTGAAGAACGCTCCCCAGATCCTGCTGCTATGGTCAACGATGACCCGGATACACGATTTAATGTGCCCGACCGGGTCACAGGGAGAGTTGGCCTAAAGGAACTACAAGCTGTTAACCCTTCCCGAATTTGGAATTTTGTTGAAATCAATGTTTCTTTGGAAGAACTGCAAAAATTAAGAAGAGCCCGGATATGCCAATTAATTCAGCCCTTGGATACGGTATTGGATGACAGCATTGGCTGCGCTGTCTGGTTTGCCTCTAGAGGAATGGGTTATGTAGTGGCAGCGGATGAAGTTAAGTCCTATCAGAGTGATGCAAAGGTATGACACAATCGTTCTGCTCATACGACTATTTCAGGCTTAGATTTGCCCTTAGAGCTGTTTGCATTTAGGTGGTAAGAACGTACACAGATGCATTTAACACAGTGCCTCTGTGCATTTATCCTACATGTTTTCTTGCGAAATGTTATTTCGGGGGTTGTCAATTTTTTGGGGGGTGGGGGTGGGTGCATCACTGCCTTCTGGTGGCCGTGGGAGCTACCCAGCCTTGCTCCTGGAGAGCAGCTGCTGGATTTGAACCGCCACGCTTGTGGGCCGAAGTCCTGCACTCAACCACTTAACGCCACCGGGGCTTAGCCCATAAATTTTTTTAACATTTTATTTTATTCTTGTTATTTTCTTAGCTACACTGTCGACGGTATTTTTTCATGTGAATTTATTTCCATAAATACATGTAGGTCATTCTCACTGGAATTGGTGCCGATGAACAGCTTGCAGGTTATTCTCGCCATCGCGTCTGCTTTCAGAAACACGGGTTTGAAGGATTGAATCAGGAACTAGAAATGGAACTAGGCCGGATTTCTTCTAGGAATCTTGGTCGTGATGACAGAGTGATTGCTGATCATGGAAAAGAAGCCAGGTAATTGTGATCATCATTTGGGGTGTTGGGCATTTTGTAAGAACAGCAGACTGTGAAGAGAATTTTTAGTTCCTTTTTTGCTCTCAAGACAGTTCAGATGAGTAACAAAAAGCCCCAAAGTCCCTGCCATTGAGTCAGGGCGGACTCATGGCGTCCCTGAGAGACAGGGTAGTGCTCCGTGAGCTTCCCAGACTGCAACCATTAACCGGTGTAGAACCTCCCTATCTTTATCCAAGGAGTGGCTGGTGGTTTCTAACTGTGTAACACTCTACCATGAGGGCAGTGTATCAATAATATCTTGATCTTATAAATATGAACAGAAACAAAGCCGTGGGAAAGGCCTGGGTAGCAACTGTTTTTCAGGATTTATCTTCTAAGAAATACTTTTTCAGCAATTTTCAAAGGTGATACAGTGACACGATTGTTTTTAAGACCATAATGAGAAAGTCTTAATGTGAAAACCCAATGGCAAGAGGAAGCATTTAAAGGGTTTTGATTTTTCAATGGTTGCTTTTCTCCCAAGCTCTATCATCTAAGTGTTACCAGTACTGGAATCCCCTTTATGTTTTTGGAACACAATTTAGTTATACACTACAGATTACCTAATTCTTTCAAAGAACTCTGTACTTTAATAAGTATATTCTTTTTCATCTTGGGTTCATTTGTATAAATGTGTAGGGAAAATACATAAAATTAAATAAAAATGCGTGGGACTGCGGCCCACTGGGATGGAGGTTCGATTCCAGCTCCACGGAGCAAAGGCTGGACCTCCTACTCCCACCACCTGAGGGCAGTGATTCCCCCCCCAAAAAAACAATTAAATAAAAATGATCTTTTCTAAGTATGTGCAATATATTTGTACAATGTGCACAATATATTTCTCATGGTAGTAAACAAGTTATTTGAATAAAACGTATGAAAGCTTTAAGGATAAGAGAAGATGTATCATTTAGCTATAAAGAGCAGAAATCTAAGTGGTTTAATGTATTAAGCGGTGAGATAGTCCAAGTCTACTGCCATTGAGTGAGTTGCGTGCCTGATAGAGGCCCAAAAGAAGGCTCCCAAGACTGTAAGTCTTGGAAGGGAGCAGACTGAAGTCTGTAAGGGAGCAGGCAGCCTTACTATTCTCCCATCGAGCATGTAGTGGGGTTGAATTGCCTGGGTTGTGGTTAGCAGTCCACTGCCCAATCCACAGGACAAAGATTAGGGTACAAGAAGGGGACCAGGGCAAGGGTACAAACAAGCATGAATAAGGGGTCCAACTAAACTTCAAAGACTTTGGAACACTATGACCTACCTACTCTTTCTCTTTTTCCTCCCATCTTCTCTTTCCATCAGACCTTGGTTGCCTGTACATAATTGTCATTCCAAGGTTGCCAGTGTGGCACAGAAATTTTTTACTACTCTGATTTCATTTGAACAAATACCCAGTACTAATTCTATATAAATTGCTATCCACCAGTTGTGTGTGTGTGTGTGTGTGTGTGTGTGAGAGAGAGAGAGAGAGAGAAAGAATTGTATCCATTAGCTCATTTAAGTTAGAAGAAAATGAAAACCTTTAATTTTAGAGGCTCCTTGGAAGACTTCTACCCTCAGGTAAAAAGGCATAGGAATAATAGTTAAAACAGCTTGTACAGAAAAGTGACTTAACAAATGCCATAGTAATGGCTAAATCCAAATTATGTTTACTATGATCTTGACATATGTGTGAACCAAACCACTGCCATCAAATGGATTGGGATTATAGTGACCTTATCAAAATAGTTTTCCAAGACTGTAAAAATTTAAGAAGCAGACAGCCTTAGCTTTCTCCTGTGGTGCTTGGTGGGTTTGAACTGCATACCTTGTGGTTTGCACTCTACCCCTTAACTCACCACCAGGGATCCTTCTATGTATTAATAGTAATCTATGAACTAGCTCTATTTAAAAAAATTTTTTTTGAAATTAACTTATTTTTATAAAATATTTTTTATAACAAATGTCTTTATCCATGCTAATCTCTCAATAGAATAATTATAGTGAAGTGGAAACCCAACTTGAGATTTGAGGATTAGGGCAGGGTTATTAAAGCATTTTAAACAATAAAAGGGGCATACTAATAAGAAATTAGGCTGAGGGTCAGAAATTTATTCTTTATTATTTAATACTTTGTTCTATGCTTTGCTGATTTTTTGCCAATTAATTACTAAGTGTAATTAAATTTTAATATTATAAAACTTCACCACAAATGTTTCACAAATGCAGCATTTGTACAGCTCCTCTGTATCTCATATCTATCTATAAACAATTTTCCTAAGACAAGCTAAAGAACAAATTTTTGACTGATATCATGCTGAATTTATAAGGCATCTCCAAGAGACACCATAGGAAACAGTTTGAAATGTTTATGACACCACAGACATCATTTTTTTTTTTTTTGTGGGCATCACTGCCTCTGGTGGTCATGGGCACCACCCAGTGCTCCTGAGAGCCACTGCTGGATTTGAACCGCCAAGCCCCCGGGCCGCAGTTCTGCACTCAAACACTTACGCCACCGGGCTCAGCCCCTCAGACGTCATTTTAACTTATGTGTGGCAGACCAACCTCCCCACAACTGAATGTGGGTCTAAGGGGCGGTCAGGTAATTGAGGGGTAAAAACAGAGACATCAGACAAAATAAAGCATGCAAGGGCTCACCTCTCAGTCATGACTGCAGGAGCCAGGCCCAAGCAGAGAAAGTAATGTAATCTCGCTAATTTATATAATCTTGGGCACAAAGGCCTCTGGTAAGCACATATGTAACAGAAAGCTTGTACAATAGGTGTACATGTAATAGGAAGGGTTATACTAGAGGTATACCAGTGATAGAAAGACCCATACATACCAAGATGAGCAGACTTTAGAGTCAAGATGGCAGCCTAACCTTGGTGGTCTGTGTTGACTTGACCTTAGGTGTCTTCAAACTCTCTTTCAGGCAATCAATCCATTATCCTTTTCCTAAGGGCGTGGGCCTTCCTTAGGGTGGTACAGGCAATTAGGGTCTGCTTGCCTTACATGGCCAACAATAGCTCCCAGCAGTTGACTTCCAAGTCTAGTCAGTGGTCCTGTGTTTGCAAACAGCACCTTAAATTTGGCATTATGGGGGACATGGCAGAAAATAACTGTTGCTAAGGAGAAGGTGAGTGGGACACATCTCCAACCGACGCACATGAAGGTTTCTGCCACAGAAGCCTTGGCCTCCCACACTCTCTAATGTATGAATGTTTGCCTGTATACACTCTCTTCCCAGTTCTGGTTCCCACACTTAATTGAGGGTTAAACTATTTTATGATGTATGTATTAAGATTCTCCATGCTATAAAATACCCAAATTTTCAACTGTTAAAATTTTAGCTACAGGGCTGAGCCCCGGTGGCGTAGTGGTTGTGCACAGGACTGCGGCCCACTGGGACGGAGATTCAATTCCAGCAGTGGGGCTGGGCCTCCTACTCCCACCACCGGAGAGCAGTGATGCCCTCCCCCCAAAAAAATTTTTTTAGCTATAATATGAATAGCTACTTTTATTTGAAAATACAGTCCCCTCTATGAACTTCTTTCTTTTCTTTCTTTCTTTTTTTTTTTTTTTTGGGGGGGGGGACCATCACTGCCCTCAGGTGGTGGGAGTAGGAGGCCCAGCCTTTGCTCCATGGAGCTGGAATCGAACCTCCATCCCAGTGGGCCGCAGTCCCACGCACAACCACTACGCCACCGGGGCTCAGCCCTCTATGAACTTCTTGAGTGAGAAAACAATTTGCTCAGGACTAATAACTTAAAAGTTGATGGTTCAGACCCAGCCAGGGGCTGTATGTTAGAAAGACCCGATGAGCTGCAACGGACATCCTCCAGAGTCCTTCTGCTTTGTGGTACGAGGGTCCCTGTGAGTTTGTGGAACTGAGTTCAGGGCAGCAAATTTGTTTGGGGTTTTATTGCCACCTAAGGTTAATTTTTATATTGTGAATGTTAGCATATCGAATAATCTGTATCAAGAATAATCAGAACACATTGATTTTCATAATGATGGCCTATTTATCTATTTATCTTAGATTTCCTTTCCTGGATGAAAACGTTGTCTCCTTTCTAAATTCCTTACCAATCTGGGAAAAGGCAGACCTGACTTTACCCCGTGGAGTTGGGGAGAAGCTCCTTCTGCGGCTTGCAGCTGTGCAGCTCGGACTCTCAGCCTCGGCCCTGCTGCCCAAACGGGCCATGCAGTTTGGATCCAGAATTGCAAAAATGGAAAAGAATAATGAAAAAGCATCTGATAAATGTGGAAGGCTCCAAGAAGTTTCCTTAGTAAACCTTTCTATTGAAAAAGAGAGGAAAATGTAAAATGCTCACAATGTAACTATTTACAGAATAACAGTTATGTAAAAATAAAACCTGCTGCTTCACTGCTTTATTAAATGATTTAGTAGATGTAAAATGGATTAGTCAAACCGTGTAACTATTCTTGGTACATACAGCCAGAAATCATTTGATTGGTTATTGCTACTGCTGTTAGAGGCCCTTTGAGGACACTCTGGAACATAGAATGAAAACCTCTGATTGGCCTCTCAGACCCCTCTGAGCCCTCAGCTTTTGCAGAGGTGGCCCAGAATTTCCTATTATGATCTTCCGCTTCCCTTGGGCTGGAAGGTTAACTGCCAGGGTCCCTCCCTAAAAGGCAGCAGGTGCTTCCCTCAGGAGTGCTTCTCCCTTCTTTGTTGACAGCAAGACTAATAACGGGGGTTAAGTCCAAGCACACCTAGATTGAAGAGGGCTGTATCTGATAAAGAACAGCAAGAGATTAGCACCAAAAGACCTGTCAGAGCAAACACACTAGTAGGGTGCAGTCCACAATACCTGAATTTGGAATGAGAGTGACGAAGGACTTCAGAATGTAAGACTGGATAAGCAAGTAGACTTGGGAGGACTTTTTTTTGGAAGATGGAATTTAACATCCTGACAAAGACACCAGGGAAAATACTGCCAGGGTGGCTTATAGTGCCTTAGATAAAATGATGGGCAATGCTGAATGACGTCGCTTTGACAAGTGGCAGAAGAATATACAGAGGTGGCGGGATGCAGCATGCTGCAAAGGCTATATGCCAGACTAGTACCCCACCAGAGTATTGCAAGTCACCTAATCTGGTGTCAATTTTAGGATTAAAAGTGTCAATCTGGAGATAGTCAATGAGACCTCTGTGTGGACATGACCTGAGAATTCTGGGAAATGTGGTAATGCTTTTTTGGAGGCAGGAGACACTCTCTTAACTCCCTGGAAAACATTGCAGCTGACAAGACACATGGCAGCATGCTGATGCACCCTGAGCCCTGGAAACTCAAGGAGCCACAGAGAGACCCCTGCCAGCGCTGAGATGCCTCTGCCACCACTGGATACTCAAGAGTTTACACCTACTGGCCTGTAATTGTCCTGCCATTGCATGTGCTTCGTGAGTCTGAAGAGGACTTACAGATAGGTATCAGTCATAGGGGCTAATCCCACACACTTGGACTAAACTGGATTAGGATGTTTTATTAATGTCCAGTTGCTCTTGTATATAAAACTCATACAATGTGAGTGTTTATGAATGTTACTCTAATCTACCCAGATACAATTCTGTAGAACTTTTTAAAAATGTGACTGCACTGGAGAGGGAATCCAATGTCACTAGAAAGTTTATCAGTGGCTCGTGTCTGAGGAAGCCGATAGCTTCATCTTTCTCCTAAAGAGCAGCAGATTGATTTGTTTTTTTGTTTTTGTTTTTTGGGCATCACTGCCCTCTGGTGGTGGGAGTAGGAGGCCCAGCCTTTGCTCCTGTGGAGCCGTGAGCAACTGATTGATTTGAACCACTGACCGTGTGAGAAAGGCAAGGAAGCCCTATCTGACCTTTGACTAATGAGTATCCATTCTGTAACTGTCCAAATGCAACTGTCACAAGGCAGGGGTCAGACTTACTCCTCCCTCCCAATCATTTTTAAGCCAAACTGATCTTCCCACAAACACTTTTCGACTAGGGTCTATAAATAATCTTGCAGTCTCTGTGGAGCCTCTGTTCTATCAAAGCTTTGCTTTGTCCCATGCCGTGGCTTCTGGTGCTTCTAATCTCAGCCTTAACCACTTGACACAGAGATCTCGAACGTGACCTGCTGTTGGCTCTTCTACCTTGGTGCTCCTGGGAATTCTCTCACTGCATGGAAGGTAGTTCTTTATTAAAATGACCAGACGCCCTGCTTTTTAAAAGTTTAGCAACATCCCACAGCATTTTAAAATTAAAGTAATTATGGGCTGAGCCCCGGTGGCGTAGTGGTTGTGCGCGGGACTGCGGCCCACTGGGGCGGAGGTTCAATTCCAGCAGTGGGGCTGGGCCTCCTACTCCCACTGCCGGAGAGCAGTGATGCCCCCCCAAAAAATTAAAGTAATTACAATACTATTTTTGCATTCTATGAAAATTTTTATTGCTCCATATAAACCAAATTTTTAATCAAGAACACCCTATACACCCAGGCCCTGGTCAATGGTGTTCCACTTAAAATCTGGTCTTTTTTAATGAATCATTTTATTGAGGGCTCATACAACTCCCATCACAATCCATACAAACATCAATTGTATGCAGTCCACATTTGCACACTTACTGCCATCATCACTCAAAACATCCTCCCTCCCTCCAGGCCTCCAGTATCAGCTCCCTATATTACCCATGGTCAGTATTTTTTATACACAAAAATCCCAAACCAATCTCACTGCCACCTGAGTAGATGCCAACTCACAGGGACCCTGTGGAACTGTTTAGAACTGCCCCTGTGTTTCGGAGGCGAAAGTCCCCATCTTTTTCCTGAGGAGGGGCTGGTGGTTTCCAGCTGTGGGCCTTGGAGGGCACAGCCCACGTAAAACCACTCTATCAAAGGGGCTCTTCCAGGGACATGGCAACTAAAAGTGACCAGTCCCCTCTCTTAGTGCTTTCACACACCTGATTTGCGTAGTCCTGCCCAATCATTTGGTGGGAGTTCAGAAACAAGTATAGAAAAATATTAAAAAATTGCATGGGTCACAGAAAAAAAAAATTTAATGGGGCTGCCAAAAATTTTTTTACTACTGCAATCCCGTGCTTACCCTGCATCTAAGCAGTTGATCTCCAAGGGTAGTCAGTGACCATGTATTTGCAAACAGTACTTAGATTTGGCATTAGTAGGAGATGAGGAAACCTGGAAAACAGCTCTTCTGTGTCCCACAACCTTGGAGAAGGGAAATGTTCAGGCATTTCAAAATGTGATGACCCAGTCTGTCTGAGCGTGTGTTTGCCTTTCCTGAACAGAGAGCCTCAGCCAGTGCCACCGCCTGACAGCCTATGACGCCTGAGTCACAGACACTGCAGCATCCCAGCTGATAGATATCACCAAGGGAACCACTTCACAACAAAGGAAGTGCAACAGTGGGTTCTTATTATAAAAGCAAAGTTTTCTTTACACTACTGAGTATACACAGTCTTAACATGCATATTATTTTCAATCATTTATAAAAGGATACTGGAAATTAATGTTTGAAAATTGAAGTGGAATCTACTCTGTAAAGTGTATGCAGTTCCTTTTCAATGTATATACACAAATACTTTAGTGGTAGCATACCGAAATTTTCTTAATGGCAGAACAACACTTCAGCACATTTGGAAAAGCAGCAATTTTCCTTTCAGATGGCGTCCTGGTTATTTGTCTTAAACAGGAAACATACATAGTGGCAGCAGTATGTTTTAAATGTTCATAAAGCCTACTTTGCATAATGACAAGAGTGAGTGATCTTGAAAGTTCAGGATAAACATTTTTTTTAAAGTCAGAATGAACTACTTTTGACCTAAAATGAAGATTTTCAACATTCTTAGCCAACTTAAGAATCAATTACAGCTTCTTACAGAGGGCATAAAAATTTTAAGAAACCCTGGAATTAAAAGAATGCAATTTTTTTCACAAACTTTTTAAAGCAACCTCATATTTATATGAAATAAAAACCCATTTTGAGATCTAAAATAGAAAACCTAAATCAATTACATATTGATATCATTCTTCCTCATAAGATGACAGGTATTAATTTCACTGGGTTTTAATTTGGGGGTAGTTTAGGGTGGTTATTTTAGATACAAATACTTCCTTCTGGGCTAGAAACATCATTAAAGTCTTTACACATGGGATAGAATGAAGAAGTTGAAACGTTATTAATAGAATAAAAGAGTCTCATTCAGAATACTTTTGGTTGGGGAGAGGGTAGGGCTTTCTCTGGCTGCTGGAAAACTCATGTCGGTAAGCATAACTATAAAGTTATAAAGTTAAACAGCTTACATATAATCAATACTGTGAGTATAACTGCATTTGACTTCTCTTGACTCCTGAGGGATTCTAAGATTGTAAATCTTCAGAAGACCAGAAAAGCCTCATCTTTCTCCCTCAGAGAGGCTAGGGGGCTCAAACTGATAACCTTTCGGGTTAGCGCGGCCCAAAGCGTAAGCCATTGCTACCAGGCTCCTTTTCCCTGGCAAACATTTGTCAGGTTCAGCTTAAAAGCTTTCTTCCGCAGAGCACTCTCTTCCTACCCCGGACCTAGATTTACTTTTCTTCGTGGACCCTTATTACTTCTACACCGATTTCAGAGTTACATGTGTATCTAATTTACCATAAACTCCTTCCGGTATCTGTGCTTGCCTAGTCGTGAGGACAGAACTTGGCGCACAATAGGGGTTCCACAAGTGATTGTCGAATGACGACAGAGGTGGGATTCCAACTGAAGGGTGTGCAGACGACCTGTTCCGTCACCTCTGACGCTGTTAGAAGAGACAAGTAACCAGGAGGGTAAGAGAAGAGACAATTACAGAGCCCGGCGCCAGGCTGCACTGAGTGAAGGGAGCTCCTGACTCCTGGCAGACGCAGGCTGCACTGAGTGAAGGGAGCTCCTGACTCCTGGCAGACGCACTGAACGACTGCTGACAGGTTTCCTGGGGCAAGGGCGGGCGGGGCGGGGGCTGGGGGCGCCCCGCCCTCAGCGGCCAGGTGTGAAGTCTTCCACCTGCGCCCAAGGCTCCAGGAGGGGAGGACCGGGCTCCCCCGCGGTTCTTGGCCCAGGAAAGCGCCTCCAGTATCACTTCCAAGCGTCTAGCATCCTCTCCTGGTCCTTTCCCCTCTCTCGTGTTGGTGGTGGACACCATCTGGCTGTGAGCATAGGGCTTGGGCTTGATTAGAGACAGGCCTGGACTGTGATCCTGAATGATTATGAAAACCCACTGAGTCCTGGATCCTATCTTGGCTCCATTACATTGGGAAATCGAGGTCCCAAGACGAGCAGCACCAGCACCTCAGGAACTTTCCGGAAATGAATTTTCTCTGATTCCATTCTAAACATTGACGCAGCAGCAAAAGCAAATCAAAAACTCCAGGGAAGGCTCTGTTTCAGCAAACCCCAGGTAATCTGATGCTAGCGCTCGGAGAATTGGAGGTGATTACATGAAAAGTGTGCTGTGCTGGAAAAATTACTAGATGGTGGTCATGATTCTTCTTCAGGAACTGAGAAACATCTAGTTGCACAGAAATAGAAAGCTAAGCAAACATTGACTTCTTTCTCTCCCTCTCTTCCTCCACCTACTCTTTTTCCTAAAGCAGGTCCTTATTATCTTGCTTAAACCCAGTGGAAACAAAATAAACATCTGTACATGCCCCCAAAAGGGTATACAATAGGTGCTTCTCATATCTAAACTTACATTTTCTCATGACATACTTTTTAGTATCTTTTGACTTTTTTGAAAAGAAGAAAGTGAAAAATATTTGAGATTTTAAAGTGGTTTTAACTACGTTAGTCATTCAAATGTCAGCTTTCTTATGCCGCAGTTAGTTTATGATTGAAATATAATGATTATTAAGAAAATACCTCACAATGATGAAAAGTACAGATTTATTTCTTGATAAATCTGTCAAGATAAATGTTGTTGGTTGTCTCTTCCTTCTTACTCATTACAGAAACCTCTTAAAAAGGACAGACTAGACTTAATTCAAAATGTTAAGATTACCCAAGAAAGGTTTAATGAGATTTGATCAAATTCAAGATGAAGAAGCCTACCTGGAAAACTTAACAATACAAAGAAACGCTTCTGCCTTTTTTGAAAAATATGATCGCAGTGAAGTACAGGAGTTGCTGACCACGGCACTGGTTAGCTGGTTGTCTACTAAGGAAGATGTTCGCTTTCAAGTAGACCTCCCATGTGGAATCATGAGTCAGATAAATAATGTCAACTTCTCTACTGCAATTCTGCTGATGCCCGTGGACGGTACTGCGCTCTTAGACTACAGAGTCGTCCATCAGATCATACGGGAGTTGTCTATTGGAATTTATTGCTTAAATCAAATTCCTTCCATCAGTTTAGAAGCTAACTATGATCAGAGTTCTTCTTGTCAATTGCCTCCAGCTTATTATGATACCCGTATTGGGCAAATCCTGATCAGTGTTGACTACATGCTGAAAGCACTGTGGCATGGAATATACATGCCCAAAGAAAAACGAGCCAGATTCTCCGAATTGTGGCGCACCATTCTGGACATCGACCCAGAAGGAAAACCTCACACTAATAAAGATATGTTTGCAGAATTTAGTACAGCAGGTAAGATGACTGACCAATTTTTCTGTTTAGTTTTATGAAAGTTATTTTGGGTATTTAAAAAATAATTCGGCTCAGCCCTGGTGGCGTAGTGGTTGTGCGTAGGACTGAGGCCCACTGGGTTGGAGGTTCAAATCCAGCAGCACCTCTCCAGGAGCAAGGCTGGGCCTCCTATTCCCATCACCAGAGGGCAGTGATGCCCCCAAAAAACAAACAAAAAAAATAAAAAAATAATTCATCTAGGGCGGATTGAACCATCACTTCTCCCCCCTCCCCAACCCCCAAACTATCACTTCTAACTGAGGTGGTTTTTAAAACTTTGAAATCTCTTTTTGAGATCCTGTAATATTTTTTAATGCCACCAAAAGTATGTATCGAGCCATACACCTTTCCCCTTTCATCTTAATCCCCAATTTCTTCAGAATGGATCCATTCCAAACTACACGATGAGCATTTTCTCTTTGTATACTGTGTCCCGTAGGTCATAGAAATATAATCAGTAAAGAGTCAAGAAAAGAGTATTATCATAGCACAATTGGAGAATTTGCAAAGTTTAAAGCAACGAGTTTGCTAGATTAGTCAGTCTTCTATATTGATTGCCATTTTACAAACTCAAAATTATAAAAGAATAGTAATCGCTGTTACCAGCAATATTTGTAAAATAGCATTAGGTTTGTCAATAGCATTTGGTTTCTGAAACATTCTTTGCTCACCAAATTTTTTAATTCCTCTTTTATCTGAGCTCTATTTCTAAACCTGGATATTCGAGAATAATGGATGTTATTCGAGAATAGCCCTGACTAAATTCTTATAGATGCTTTTTTAAAGTCTATGGTTTCTTTGTAGCAGACCAGGTGGAATGGAAAATATGTGCTCCAAACACTCCTGTCATGTGCTTGCACTGATCTATAAATATGTCTAATCTAATCATTTTTTGAAAAAATGTTACAAGTTTTTGGACACTGGCTTAAAATTGTATATAGATTAAATTTGATTGGAGAAACAAACATCAGAACATTGTTTTAAGTTTCTGTATTCATTGTTCATATTGGGATTTATCTGAGGTGTGTTATGTCAGTGGGGGGTGTCAATGTCTTGAATTCGTTTTTTATGTTTTTCAGTTTTTCAGTATATGAAACCCTGGATTGATGACCCTATGGGGACAGCAAATAGAATCAGGGTCTCTGGCGACATATAGTGGTGAGAGGGGTGGGTGAGGGTCAAAGGGAGCCAATGTCAAGGAGTCCACAAAGAAAAAGAATGTTTTGAAACGGATTGTGGCGGCAATTGTACAATACAGCTTGAGTTTTAAAAATCACTTCCTGCATGTTAACTCCCACTCCTTCTGAAGCCACATGGTTTAGAGAAGTATTAACAATGGCTTATATATTATTTTTTTAACTGACATAGACACTTTAATTTGGGGGGGGGGCATCACTGCCCGACACTTTCATTTTTTAAATAGTCTTTTAATCACTTACTTTAAGCTTTTGTAAAACGGAGGTGATGGACAGCAGTGGCCATGGGGTGGGGTGCAGGGAATCAAGGCTAGTCTGGTTTTTTATACATTTGGTGACTAAAGGGCTTTGGGAAATTACTGACGTCTCGGTTGCCTATGAAGGCTCTTCATGTCCAAGACTAACTTTACCTTTTCTACAAAGTCGTATTCTATGAGTCACAGGACCCTTCTTCGGTCTAGAAGAAAGGTTTTGTTGTGGCTGTACCATTCTCCACGAGCCGATTTTACACTAAGAAAATCTTACTTGTTTCAGTGAGCAGTCAGTTTGTGTAGCTCTCACCTGCATCAAGGAAAACTGCACACCTTGTGTCAGAGCAAGCGCACGTGTCCAGATGAGAAGCTGATGTCCTACATACAGAGATAGGGTAGATTGCTGTGCTTGTTCTTTCAGATTTCTTTTGCTGAGACTTACATTATTGTGTTCTCAACGTGTTATATTTCTTCCCTGCAAAAAGACTGGAATGCCATTTTTAAAATCCATAATCTCTCATTTTGTTTTCACTCTCCTTCATTACCTACCCACTCATTCACCTGTTTCTCGTAAGACACGATCTCATTGACCCCTATTATTTATTCACTACCATGTTACTGGACTCTCAAGGTATATAACTTGGTTTTCAATCAGCTGTATCTATCCAGAAGCCAACTATGAAATGTTTGTTGTCTGAAAGTTTTCTTTCTTTTACATGAAGGCTTGATTGATATTACAAAGGATCCAGATTTTGAAGGAATATATGATGACGATATGAATGAAGATCCAACATATGAGCCTAATAGCCTTGAAGAAAAAGCGATATTCATGAAATATGCTGAAAATATTCTGTTAAAATTGACATTTAGTACCACACAAGTTCAACAGGAAAATAACATCTTTATATTTGAAACAGATTATTGGCTTACTAATGCCATAAAATGTAACCAGGATTATCTTGATATTTGTACCTATCAGAGACTGCAGCAAAGATTATATCTCCAAAAAAAAATTATTCAGAAACAATTAGAAAAGAAAGCAGATATCAGAAAAGGGATAGAATACCTAAAGTTAATATGCTTTCTGACTCCACTTCTCCTGAGTTTAAAAAAGAAGATGAAAGTTCCATATTTAAGTTCTCTGCTTCAACCTTTTTCAGGTAAGATTAGCCCCCAAACACAAACATAAAATATTAGTAAACAGATGCAAGGGAAAAAAAATAGTTAAATCAGGTTAACAA
Organism: Nesogale talazaci; assembly: GCA_004026705.1. NCBI lineage: Eukaryota > Metazoa > Chordata > Mammalia > Afrosoricida > Tenrecidae > Nesogale > Nesogale talazaci. Next base: position 84,886 of record PVJH01005081.1, on the reverse strand, counting down.
AAACTGTTAGCTGAGCACCAGTGGTGTAAGTGGCTGAGTGCAGGACTGCGGCCCACAGGCCTGGCTGTTCAAATCTGGTGGCTGCTCTCAGGAGCAGCACTGGGTAGCTCCCACGACCACCAGAGGCAGTGATGCCCCCCCAAAGAAACTGTTAGGCTGGAAGGCAAGAAAAAAGGACATAAGTTAATGTAACTAAATTTAAAAATACATCATCCATTTTTATAGTATTCAGGAATCTGCATGTGTTTTTCTTAGTTATTATGGTTATAATTAGTATAATTGATATACCAGAAATGATTTAAACTACTTGCTTAAGGTTTCTAAGTGATGAAGAAAATGGTAAAGGACATTGCACGTTGAGTAAAACTTGAGCAAAATGGTTAACTTATGCTGCTACTGTGACTCGTCCATCCAATAGAAGGAGAAAGAGCTGATACTGCAGAGTGTGAAAAGCTTTCTCTATTTCCCCCCTGGAGAGATGGGTCCAATCTCGAGCTTAGCCTACCCTACTTAAAGTCTGAGCTTAAAAATGGATGGAGATGGGGGAAAAGGGGAAAAGGACAGAGGGGGGAGGAAGAGAAGCTGATCTCAAGGGCCCGAGTGGAAAAGCGGACATTTGGAGAATGTTAACAAAAATGACATGTGAAGGGGCTTGGCACAGTATATGTAACTATGTATTGTGAAAAGTCATGTATGAGCCCTCAATAAGATGATTTAAAAAAGTGAATGGAGACAGTAAAGAGAGAGGCAAAAAGAACGTGGAGCACAGACAGAGATTGTAAGAGGTGGAGAGAAGTAAATCAGGAGATTATTTGAGATAGAGTCTAATCATTGTTAACCCGAGATAAATGGAGTCCATTCCAGCTAAAAGTGGAACCAAAGACCAATAAGAAACACATGGTTCGAGATGTAAAATTAATTTGTGTCAAAGGGGGTTGGCTTAAGTGGGGAGAAATCAAATGAAAAATACTTAGGCTTTGCTTTGAAAACATAAGTCTAAGGGATAGCAACATCTATGATAAATAGGTCTTGGTTTTACATTTTTTTGTTATGATCTTATTCTTTTTTGTAAAATTGACTTCTAAAAAACAAAAACCAAACTCACTGCCATCGAGTTGAAGCTGACTCATAGCAATGCTGTACTTGGTGAAAAGTCCTCGAACCAATAGAGAGTAGTGTGACAGTTGTTGGAGGAGGAGGAGGAAGAAATACTGCTCAAATAACCATCAGTCCTTGTCGAAACGTGTCAGTGGTTCTAAAGGCTCCTCAGGAATCCACACATAGACCAAGAGGTAGTTGTTTTGAAAGAAGTAGGGGATGCTACCTGGTTTAAAATCAGGAAAGGTCATGATTTTAGGGTTGTATCCTTTCATCATGCATATTCAGTCTGTATGCTGAGAAAATCATCCAAGAAGCTAGAATGCCACTACGACTGAGCAAGAAGCCAAGGAGCTCTCACGCTTACGGATGCTGTGGGAATCCAGGCGCTGCTGCCACTCAGCAGTTTTGGCTAGGGCAGTGGCTCTCAACCTGCCTAACGCTGCGACCCTTTAATACAGTTCCTCACATTGCGGTGACCCCCAACCATGACATTTTTTTCGTTGCTCCTTCCTAACTGTCATTTTGCTACTGTTATGAATGGGGCGACCCCTGTGAAAGCATGGTCCGCGCCCCAGAGGAGTCGGGGCCCACAGGTTGAGAACTGCTGTGCCAGAGCAACGTGCTGTCTGCCAGAGCCAACAAGGTGAAGCTGGCTCTTCTTTCCCTTCATCTTTCAGTCTCTGGTCAGTACCTCCCCCTGGAGAACTGAATGGAGCCAGCAGTGAAGAGCAGGAGATTGTAAGATATTGAAGGACAAAAATAGGGCCGAGGGCCCGGAGACAATTAATGGGGGGACCTAAGTGAATTTGGTGACAAGGACGGGAAGTTAGTCACTGTTGCTTTGTGGTGGGTGAAGACAAGCAAGCATGAGACAGTCAAAGAGTGGGAGAGATAGGAAATCTCTGTAGACAGTGTGTACATCCAAGGAAGTGGTAGTGGACTCAACTCCAGAAGTCGAAGCTATGAGCCGCTGTATTCATGAAGTTTTAGGAGAAAACCAAAGCAAGCATGAGAACTCAAAGTGCTTGTCTGTGTTCCCTTGAACAGCGATCATTTGTCTGCAGAGTTTAAAAACCATTTTGTTTGTTGAGATTTTGCATTGAAATTGTGGGGATCTGACTCTGTCTCTTCCTCTAACATCAGGTTGCTCAAGCTGCCCCGTAAAGGATTCCTCACTAAGCGAGGTTAAAGCTCTTGCTCTTGGTAGGACCTCACAAGTTAAGTGGGTTCTGACTCACAGCAGTTCTCACTCCAATGAGAGAGCTTTGGTCTGGCTCTGTCTTCTCAACTTCTGTTTTCTTTGTGCCCATCGTTGTACCTACTGTGTCAGTCTCTCTTGTTGAGGGTTTTTATCTTTGGCTGACACTCTCAGGGATTGCTCTCTCCTGAGAATAGGCCCAAAGTGTGCAGGACAGTCTCTGCATAGGAACTTCCAAGGAACATTCTGCCTGTATTTCTTCCAACATAGATATCAGTGTTTCTGATGGGGTATGGCACTTAATACTCTTTGTCAATACCAGGATTCAAAGGTATTAAGTATTCACCCTTCTTTATTCAATGCCCAGCTTCTCTATGTGTATGAAGCAATTGAAGATGCCACAGCTTGGATCAGGTGTGCTTTAGCCTTCAAAATAACATCTTTGTTTTTCAGTGCTTTATAAGAGATCTTTTGCAGCAGATTTGACAAATGCAATACAGTTTGATTTCTTGACTGCTGCATGCATGGATTGGTTGTGGATTCAAGTAAAACAAAATCCTTGACAGTTTCAATATTTTCTCTATTTATCATCATGTTGCTTATAGGCCTCGTGAGGATTGTTAGTTTCTTTATATTGAGGTGTAATCCATATTGAAGGCTATAGTATTAGATCTTCATCAGTGTTTCAAATCCTCTTAGTTTTCAGTGAGCAAGGTTGTGGAGTGTGTATGTCACAAGTTCTCGAAGTCTTCAAACCTGTGGCTGCAAGCATCTTCATAGAGTCCAGCTTCTCTGATATTTGTTCATCATACAGACAGAACAAACGTGGTGAAAAGACATAGTCCTGGCACATACTTTTCCGGATTGTAGACCATGTTTCCTTTGTTCCGTCCAAATGACTCCTCCTTGGTCTATCTACAGGTTCCACATGAAAAGAACTGTTTTCAAAGTTATCCATAGTTTATGATATGGATCCCTTTGCAGAGCCAATAAAGCACAAACTTGTTTCTGATAGTCTCTGGTTCATCCAGGAGTCACCTGACATTTCAATTGGTATTCTATCAATTCCTTGAACCAAGGTTTTTCCCAATCCGCCCAGTGCAGCTTGAACAGCTTCCTTCCATCCCACTAATTCTTGAACCTTTGCTACCTCCTTAGATGGCTCAACGTCGATCTTGTCTTGCTCTTGCCATAGGGACCATGCCTCTTCTATCTTCTTTTCCTTCTTCCTACCTTGTTCAGCCCTTCCCCATTGAAGTTTTCAACATTGCAATTTGAAGGTGAAATTTTTTTCTTCATTTCAGATTGACCCATACTGAGCACGTTCTTTACCTTTGGTTTTCTTACTCTAACTCTTTGCATATTTTATTATAATACTTTACTTTGCCTTCTCAAGCTGCTCTTTGCAATCATGGCTTGGTCTGCTAACCCCCAGGCAGCTCTGCAGCAGAAAAAGAGGGCTTTCTACTCCCCTTGACTGATAAGGTCTCAGAAACTCACATAGCAGTAAAGCTGCCCTGCAGGGTCACTGTGAGTCAGAATTGACCCCTGGACTGTGAGTTTTGTTTTTTTACTGAGTTCAACTCTTTTTTTTTTTTTTTTCCTGGTATCACTGCCCTGGTGGGAGTAAGAAGCCCTACTGCTTCCTACTGGAGAACTGCTGCAGGATTTGAACCACCAACCCTGTGGGTCGCAGTCCCGCACACAACCACCACGCCACCAGGGCTCAGCCTGCTTAGTTCAACTCTTAATGTTATTCCTTTCTTCTTTTGCTTCAGCTTCCATCGCACATGTATGTCCTGACTTCCATTTTTCTCTCTCCTTTCTTTATCTTTTTTGATAACTTTTCCGTTTCTTTCCGTGTGGTGTCCCTCCAGTCTTACAATCACATGCACTGCCTTGAGTCAATACCGACTCCTCTGACAGGATAGAACTGCCCCTTGAGGCTTCGAGACTGTAACTAGTAATGGTCATAGAAAACATCGTCATCCTCTTCTAGGGCTGCAGGTGAATCAAAGCCCAACCACATAACCACGACGCCACCAGAGGTCTCTAAGATAGGCTTGTCTAATTATTTTCTTAAATTGGCCCTTTATTAGAAGTGTTTAAAATGAAAAGATGACAAAGAGGCCTGTTGTGACCCAGAGCAACAATGCACAATAGAATAAAACACCATCCTCACAATGGTTCCCTTGCCTGAGCTCATCATTGCAGGGCCTTCCTCATCTCTCACTGCTACTCTATTTACCAAGTGTGATATCCTCATGCAGGCTCGGCTCTCTCTTGACGACATGCCTGTGTTAGTCCAGGTAGACTAGAGAGACAAATTCATAAACACTCATATATGTATAAGAAAGAGTTTTATATACAAAAGTAACTGTACATTAAGAAAACATCCCAGCCCAGTCCAATCCAAGGTCATAAGTCTGATATTAGCCCATATGTCTGATATCAATCTATACAATCTTCTTCAGACTCACAAAGCTCATGCAACGACACCAGGACAATCATAGGTCACTGGGTGCAAACTTTTGCATATCCAGAGGCAGTAGAAGCAGCTCAGTCTTGGCAGGGAGACCCCATGACTCTAGTTTCCGGGGCTCAGGATCTATCAGAAGGCTGCCACGTTTCTTATCAGCTGCAATGTCTATCTCATTTTGATATTTTACTTTGTCTTTTTGCACTCCCTTTGAAATGTTCTGTTCATTTCTTTGACTTCATAATCACACTCAAAACCAAGCTCACTTCCATCGAGTCAATGCTGACTTATAGGAACCCCCTGTGGGTTCCTAAGACTCTATAAGAGTAGACTCTACAAGAGTGGAAAGCCCAAACTATCTCCAGAGGATCAGCTGGTGGTTTTGAACTGCTGACCATGAAGATCGTGACCCAATGCTAACCACTACAATAGTGATGTTTAATCAATAGCACTGTCAGGTAAACCAATCCTTTCAGATTAGAATGCAATTTAAACATTTTCAATAGCATCCAAGCCTATAGGTTTATTATAGTAGATTTTATATCTAGATGGCAAGCTTTTAGCAGAAAATTTCTGCAGTATATACAGGAGAGTGATAATTCACATAGTGACAACTACTCATATATGTGAGCTATTTTTTTGGGGGGGAGGCATCACTGCCCTCTGGTGGGAGTGGGAGGCCCAGTCTTGCTCCTGGAGCTCTGCTGCTGGATTTGAACCACCAACCCTGTGGGTTGCAGTCCTGCACACAACCACTATGCCTCCGGGGCTCAGCCTATATGAGCTATTTAAAAGTGGAATTGTAACATTAATTGTCCTTGGTAAGGAGGTACCTGGAACTGCAAAGGCCTCGGGATATTATATCATTTTTTGTAACTTTGTACATCTTTTAAGAAGTTCAAGCTGTACTGAATGCACGAGTCAGAAACAATATTCTGTGAATTGATGGAGTACCAATTGAAATGGTTGAACAAAGTTGTAAAATACTTATTCATCTATGCCAGGAAATTTGGAAAACAATTACTTGGCTAATGTATACTGTTACACTTAAATTGCTTAGAGCAAATATGACTAATTGTTAAGAATTCACTCTGCATAGTAAGATTAGGGTGTCATATCATTCTTTGTCACTTTGTACATCTTTTAAATATCTAAAAATCCATTGTGAGTATATGCCTTTTTTTTTTGGAGTGGGGCATCACTGGTGGTGGGGAGGCCCACCCTTGCTGCTGGATTTGAACCTCCAACCTAGTGGGCTGCAGTCCTGCGCACAACCACTGTGCCACCGGGGCTCACGCCTATATGCCTTTTATTAAAGGTCATGTTCTGCTAGCAACTAAAATAATAAAATGTAATCTTGCTAAGGTTTTGAAAATTATATTTTAATAAACATATGTATGAATGTATTACTTTCTAGAGAAAAATCAGCTTGATATGTTTGTCATGTGAGAAATGCTGTTACTTTTAATATAAGCTAGCTCAAATTTTTATTTAAGCAAAAATTCTCTAAGACATAGAATTTTAATTAACATGTCATATCATCTCGCAGTTGGGGTGAGATATTAGTCTTTTTGTTTTGTTTTTGGGCATCACTGCCTCCTCTGGTGGTCGTGGGCGCTACCCAGTGCTGTTCGTGAGAGCCACTGCTGGATTTGAACCACCAAGTCCGCAGGCCGCAGTCCCACACTCAACCACTTCCACCACCGGAGCTCAACCCAGATATATTAGTCTTAAACTCAAGTGCAAAATTCAGAAATAGTATAGTGTTTTCATAGTACTTTTGAAATATCTGTACAATGAAATTACAGAAAAAATCCAAAGTGTATGAAATAAGCATATTTTTATGCTTCAAATGTGTACATTTAGAACAAATCATTTAACAATATCGTTCATATCAACATGTGGAATTTTAAAACTTTACATGAATGTGAATTTAGATCTCTAAAATATTATTGCTTACATGATGTTCACTTTTAAAATGTAAAAAATTGTTTTTATTTTTGGAGATGACAAGGTCAAGACAGAGCGAGAATTGCCTCCATTTATTTATGGAAAAGATTTTAAATGCCAGAATTTCCACTACAAAGCGAATGAATATTTCCATGTTCATGGAGGAATTGAATTTGACATCAGCACTCCCCCAATTGAAAAAGTTTTGGAAGAGTTTCAGGTTTCAATGATTATCATTCATGAATTATTTTTGTTATTTCACAAGTCTTGTCCTATTAGAATCTCTGTTTGTATAGTCCTTCAAATAATTATCCCTAGAAATTAAAAGTGTATATATTTACTATTATTTAACAGTGTTAGTTTAACTATATCTTAGGTGTTGTGTTTTATTTCAGAGTTAAACAAGATAAGTCAAATCACCATCCTCACAAAATTTACAGATTTCATATGTGCCCAAGGCTAGTTCATCCTGGTGCAGAATTCCCTAATCACTCACTACTTGAGTTCTATTTATCTCATAGGATTCTAGGGCTTGAGAACAGTAGTCTTTATTTGCAATTTGGTGTCAACATTAGATATTGTTATTGTCATTGCTTTTCTACCCTCTTTATAGTATGTATATTTAATTTTTTTTCTCATTCCAGAAGTAAGAATTACTTTCTTGTAGACACTATCAGGGTCTTGTGGAGTACTATAATAAAATTTGTCATTTGCATGCATAAAGTTTCATCTAAAGGAAGTTTTAGTATTGTAAGTTGGCTTAAAGATGGTTTCTGTAATATAACTCATATTTTAGAATAATTTAGAAAAAATACAGGATTGTGCTGCTAAAACTTTTGCAGAAGATTCAGGATACAAAGAACACTACTCAATACCAGTCATGGAGTTTAATGGAAAAAGGTAAGAAACTTTCAATATTTATTCATAGTCATTACAATCTATTGAAAATTAGGGACTGCATAGCAGAGAAAAAGGATAATGTCAATGTGCAAAGGCTAATTTAAAATCTGAAGATGGAGATATTAGAACAATAATCCCAATAAGTTACAGACTAACTAAAGATTAAATGTTATGCTTATTACTTCATGTACTTTGATACATCCTAAGTAATAATCCTTAGCAATTGTCAATACTTTTTTATAATTAACATAGCAATTGAACAGGTGGTGCTGGGAAGTAAATCCTGTATCAAGTGAAAAACAAGATTCAGAATGTATTATTTGTTTCTATTTTTTAAAATATGACTTAAAACTTCTTCTTTAGCCAGCTCTCGTTATATCTGTATCTTTTGGAGCAGAAATATGTTCCCTAGTATTAGGAGAATATTGTATATGTTACTTTCTTGGCTTCTCATATCCTAGACACTGTAACTTGAAAATATGAGTTTAGTAGTTCCCTATGTTGTAGGTAGAGGTTTGCAATGTAAGAGCATTGTGGCAGTTACATGATCTGTCAACTTGTGAAGGGGTGGAGTCTAGCCTCTCAATCGGTTCACAGCTTGATGACCTCATGTGGAGGTGCCACAGAGATAAATAGCTCATTGGAGGCAAGATACACTCTCTGTCTTCTTGGCATCCTTGATGACAAGACCCATGGAGCTATGTTAGAGCCCTGGAGCTGGAGGAGCAACATGGAAACCCACACCAATGCTGAGATGTTTCTACTCCCACTGGATCCACAAGACTTTCCACCCACTGGCCTGTGATCTTCCTGCATTCAGCATCATTACAAGTGTTTCATGAGTCTGAAGAGAAATTTATAGATTGGTATCAGACATAGATCAAACTTGTGGACTTGATCTGGACCAGACTGAGATGTTTTCTCTTTGATCTGCTCTTTGATATAACGTTCTCTAACACACACACACACACGAGGATCTCTAGATTTGTTTCTCTAGTCTACCTGGCCTAACACAAGAAAATAAAAGATTTCTGTTGTTTTAAGTATAGGGCCAAGGGTGGAACTCTAGAAAATTGCAGCATTCAAGAAGTAAAGGTCAGGCTGAGCCCCGGTGGCGTAGGGGTTGAGTGTGAGACTGCAACCCACTGGTTTGGCGGTTCAAATCCAGCAGCAGCTCTCCAGGAGCAAGGCTGGGCCTCCCACTCTCACCAGAGGGCAGTGATGCTTAAAAAAAAAAAAAGTATAGGTCAGAAGAAATGAAACCCAGCAAAGGATACTGAGATGGAAGACTAGAAGTAGGTTAAACAAAGAAACAATATCATAAAAGTCAAAAATTTGGAGAATTTTATGAATATAGAAAGAACTAAATTCCCAAATACTGTAGAGAAAAAGACCAAATAAATTTAAGACTGACAAGAGTTCTCTAAATTTAGAAATGCATTGTAGAAATGCACAGAGCGGTGATTTGGTAAGTCTATTTACATTTGGTTGATGAATAAAGTTGGAAAGGACAAGTAGGAAGTAAAGAAAAAATTCAAGAATGATTTATTTCTTTAAAGATTCCCAGCAGTGAGAAGAATAAGAAATAAGGCAAAGAGGGAAGTATGATAAAGGATAAAAGGTGGATATTTTATTGAATGGTTAACATGTGACATCTGATCTGATCCCCATTTTGACACTTCTCAAAGTACTAGCAGTAAAAAGAAATGTGAAGGGGAAATACATGTGGATGAAGCCTCTGGTGGACTCCCCTGAATAGAGGCCAGGGAGTGAATAGCCATGCTGTCACACACAGCACACTGGAAAGGCAGTGTGCCACTGCTAGGGCAGACGGAAGTAGGTGAAAATCTCGTGCCCTGCCACTTGACCTCCTTTTTGACCCATTTTAAAGTTGCTCCAGTTTTTAATATTTTCTCGGGCTGAGCCCCGGTGGCGTAGTGGTTGTGCGCGGGACTGCGGCCCACTGGGATGGAGGTTCAATTCCCGCTCCCAGGAGCAAAGGCTGGGCCTCCTACTCCCACCACCAGGGCAGTGATGCCTAAAAAAAAAAATAAAAATAAGAAAAATATTTTCTCTTCTTTTTTCTATCTGGATTTCTTTCTTTTTAATTTTGTTATTATTCATAACCTTCTGACTTGTTTTGTCTATTTCTGTGTTTTTTGGTATGTGAAATCCTGGATGAATGAATATGAAAAGAAAGTAATTGGATTGAGAATTCCTTGACGGCAAGAGAGAGATAATAATAAAGAATTCAAGAAGGAAAAAACATGTTCTAAAACTAATTGTGGTCATGATTGCATACCAGTACTTGATATGAATGAACTATTGAATTATATCATGTTTGGACTATGTCCCAATAAAACTGTTTAAATAAATATATTAATACAAAATAAAATTAAATAAAATACACAAAAGGAGGAAAAAATTGGCTCCTTCCACTTAAATCTCCTTGGGTTTACACATAGTCCTTGAACAGATGTCAGAAGGCCACATGACCCTATGATTTTGAAGGGTGCTAAGCAGCAGATGTAAAGCCGCTGTACTTGGTAAATGTTAATTCATTTCCCTGGAGGTGTCATCTCTCACTCAGCAGTCCTTGGAAACCTTGATTTTCAAAGGTTCTGGCAAGCTGGTGGAGAAGTTGTGATTCTGGGAATGCAAGGTAGTAGTTAGGATAAACACTGTACTTACTGATAGATTGTTGTTTGCAGAAATATGGTCAATGTAAACACACTGTTGAGTAGATCTAGTTATATTGTTGCAATGGCATGTTATAGTGGAATTATTTCTCTAGCTTCTGAGGAATGCATAGCATTTGGCCATCGGCATTGTTGAATGGATAATATGCAAATCTAAATCTGCAGATTTACCTAATGCAATATGTCTCTTGATATCGGACTGCTGCTTCCACGGTCATTGATTGTAGAGCCAAGAAAAAAATCCTTGACAAAATGTCAACATTTTCTCCATTTATCATGATGTAACCTATTGATTCAGTTGTGAGGATCTTAATCTTCCTTACATTGACTTGTAACAGAGTAAGAGTAACATCCACAACCAGAGCAGCACTCAGTATTTTACTATTTTAAAAACAAATAGAGAAAATTTCGTTCTCTAGCTAATATATGCTACTTAATTATTCATGAGAATCCCAAGGGTATCATGGGACTCAGCTACTGTGAGTCGTCTGCATGTTCCTTCTTTCCTGCCCTGTTCCCTGCGGTCATCAATCACTGGATCCCCTTGTTCCCAAGAATTCCAATGAAGGCAACACTACATGAATGCCATTGTTGTCTGTTCCTTCCTATTTATTCACTTAAGAAATTAGAGTCTCTTCCACTTTCCCTCCAAACATGCCTAGACATTTAAATTCTAGGCTCATTTGGGACATAGCAATATAATACTAATAGTAAATGCCATAATCCAGTGATTTGGCAGTCCATGTAGTAGAAGAACTTCAAGAAGTATGATCAAGATGACATGTACTGGGAGCTAATCGGCCAAATGATAGAGGCCCTACTTTGGGAAAAATGTTCCAGCATCATGACTGGGTCAGAAATCAGTTTCATATGACAGTGGCATGTCATGGAAATGTGGTGCTGACTACTATCCACTATAATATAATCCCTAACCTGGAGCAGATCCCTATCTTAAGAGTGAAACTCCCCACAGTTGCTGTGGATGACCACATTTCAGATTTTGAAAAAGTGGAATGATGTGTATCTGGGCTCCCTGCTGAAATATATAGCCACTCGCCAGCTAATATTGACCATCTGATCCGTCCAGTCATCATTCCTGACAACACTCAGTAATCATTCATACACTTGGCCTCCAGACTTCAACTCTGGGAATCACAAAGTTCTTTTGTCGGAGACTCTCAAGGTTCAGAAACCTTCCCGACCTGATTTCTGGGTAAGAATGGCGGGTTCTGGATGCTGGGTTTGTATTAGATGACTAGCACGAACTTCTAGAAGAAAGCTCACTTTCCCTTGCTGGTTGTATTGACAAAGTTGTTTAGTTGCATGAAAGAAAGTATGTAAGATGAGCATCACAGAATATCATGTTCCCTCCATGCTCCAAGGGTGGCCAATAATTCCTGTTCTCATAGTCATTTACCACAACCAAGTCCTGAAGAAGTTCATGAAGAGGCAGAGGTGGCTGCCACTGGGAATCTCTTGAAGGAGATGAGGAGGACATTGTGTGTGTGTTCTACCATGCCTACACCCATGGAGGCAGGCTTGAGAGATTTCGGATACATGCTTGTGGTACCAAGTCTGTGCAGTATGCGAAGTTGGACATGGATTAGGTAGAGCTGCATAAGGTTCTAGAGTCAATCACCACTGTGATTTGCAGGTCGCCATGTGTTTAGCTAGGATTCAGAGTCAAGCCTAGTCTTCAATGACTATTGAAGTACAGTAGACCAGGCAAGTTCCTGTTTTCAAATTTGCCAGTTTTAATGGATGTTGGGTACAAGACTGTTTTACTCTCTCCATCATCTCAGGTGATGCTTCCTTGTATTGTATTTCCTACTACACTAGACTGGCTTTCTGTTCGAGGATGTGTTAGCCAACCAACTTTGTCCACTCTGAGCCTAGTGATAACCACCTTGTTGGGGTGAATGGCCATGGGGACAGATGTGCCGTTAATGTTACGCAATCTAGAGGGCATAATTCTTCCCGTGAACCTGGACCACTTCACCCATTTGCTGACCTTTGCAGTGTCTGCGGACAATCTGAGCAGCATCCTGGAGGCTCGGTGTGGGCCGAGTGAACATTGTATTTTTGTCTCAGTACCTTGGAAAGAGGGAAGACATGGTCATCCTGGGAACGTGGGAAGGTGCATTAAAATGCCTTTCCCGGGTTTTGCTCGGGTCCAAAGTCATAAAGGGATTGAACTTCATTTTGGCTGCTACTCCTTCAGCCCCCAAAGGGCAAAGGGCAAATCCCTTTTGGTATAAGTGCTATGCCCTTATCGTGACCCCTGGAGCTAGGTGAAGATAATGAAGTGAGAAGATTTTAGGTAGGACAAGTGAGCCCCTGCTAAGGTAAACAGATCTTTAAATGTTTTTTGGGGGGGGGCATCACTGCCCTCAGGTGGTGGGAGTAGGAGGCCCAGCCTTTGCTCCTGGGAGCCGGAATTGAACCTCCGTCCCAGTGGGCCGCAGTCCCGCGCACAACCACTACGCCACCGGGGCTCAGCCCTGGTAAACAGATCTTTAAACATGCCTCTGGACATGCACTGCAGTCTACTGTACTAAGAAATTTGTTATCTTCACTAGCCTATTGGGCATAATGATTTTCCCTGAAACTACTGGGCAGGGGGCTTTCTTGGCATAGGGTGACTGGTCCACTTCCCTGAACATTTATACAATGGAATAAATTTCTCAGCACCTTTCAGAGATTTGATAGTCCCTAAAGGTGACAAGACCTAAAAAGGTTTTCCTTGTCAAGAATATTGTATTCATAGCAATAAACAGTTCCAGTATAACAAAATCCAGGTGACCTCATGAGACCTCCCATTGACAGAAGGAGCATCAGCCCCTTAAGGATGAAGGAAGCCTATGAAAGTACATGGTTGGAGGAGAAACCTAGATTTTTTTCAGGAGATTTAGGGCATCGAGAGATTTCTTTAAACCGGACCGGACCCCTGCTCACTAGCATAAAAAAAAAATACAGCCAATTCAAAGAGTAAATATAGGGATAAGGATAATATAAAGGCTAGATAAGTAAGAATTAGCAACCATGTAATTGAAGTACATACAATAGAGTACAAGTTTAAACTACATTTTTGTATTTAGCTGTTGTAGATCATAAAGTTTTTCCAGCATCAACCATCTATAAAAATGTTTGATGAAATGGAAAAAAAGTAATAAATCACTTAAAAGTTATAAAACTTCATCAATGTAAGATATGACAAAATAATAATAATTTATAAATTATCAAGGGATCTTGAGGGAGGGGGCCTGGGAAGGGAGGGGAAAAACGAGCTGATACAAAGCATCCAAGTATAAAATAAATGTTTTGAGAATGATGATAACAATAAATTGACAAGCATGCTTGACACAGTGGATATATGTATGGATTGTGATGAGTTGTATAAGTCCCCAATAAAAAATTTATAAAATTTAATCTTTTTTTAAATCTCTACAGTTACTATGTGATCTGTTTTGAACTTGAAGTATTCTATCAGCAACTATATAAGACACAGTGGTGGGGAGCCATACATGAAATTGTGAACAGCCTGAGACCAAAAAGACTTCCACTGACAGATGCTCAATTACATGAACAATTTAAGAAAAAATTTGGTTTTAAAAAAGCTATGAAATGCAAGGTATTTTAGTAATTGCCATATAATTCAGTTTAAGGAAAAAATGTTTTGTATGTGTGTGAGTGAATGGGGGAACTTCAAACTATTCATAGAAAACTCCTGCAATATTGATGATCTACAAGTAGATGCAAACATATTTCAGAAGGAGAGGGAGTGTACCCACAAATTCATATTTGTTTGACAGAAGAAATTTGTACATTTGCACATGTGTATTTACCTTTACCCCAAATATATCTGTGACTGGCCATACAGGGGGAAAAGTTGTGAAAGTTTACTAATCCTAACCAAACACCTTGAAGGAATGCTTCATTGGGCCTGTGAGCTCAGGACCATGGTCTCATTGAACAACAAGGTCAATTGCCAGAGTCCCCAATCCTATGTTGATGAGTAGTGATGTGGGTCCTAAAAGTACCAGAGCGTCACTTAAGATGCACGGATGGTTTCTCCCTTTCCAGAGGAAAGAAGCACAATGAAAAGTGAATGCACACAGAACAATGAGTCTAATAGACTAATGGACTGTGTAAACACCATTCTACATACTTCTGAAACCAGAACTAGATGGTGCTCAACTGCCAGTACTACCTTTCCAGACAGAGATCACCTCAGAAGACCCTGTATAAAAGGAGTGAATTTTGAGAACAGAATTCAAAATTATATGAAAAACCAGCCTTACTATTAAGACAGAGCCAGGCAGAATCTTTGAGCCTATGGCCCTTAGGCACCTTTCAGGTCTGGACCTCAACCCACCCTGTGACCTAAGTTTTAAACAAACAACAGACAGGTCAATAAAGGGAACAATAACATTAGGGAGGAGGACACACTTTAGAATAATCACTATTTGATACCAAAAGGGCACCAATGACTCATGGTCGATGTTCTGAAGGGTTGGGAAAGGAAAGGAAAACCGGAAATAGGATAAGCAATGTTATGTGGTAAGGCAATCGGTGATAGGTAACAAAATATAAATTGTTGAATAGAAAAGCCTGCCATATAAACCACACAATTCACAATAAAACACTCTTTCTTTCCTTAAAAATCATTTCATTGGGGCTCATATAAAATGCTTTTTCTTTAAATTTATAGAAAAATGGAATTGAAAGTGGAATTTTGCCATGAATATATATTATAAATTATATATATATATCCAAAGCAAAACTCACTGCCATCAAGTTGATTTTGGCTCATAGTGATCCTATAGGACAGAATTTCCCATACTATCAATCTTAAGGGAGCAGACAGCCTCATCTTTCTCCTGTGGAGTGGCTGGTGGATGTGAACCACTGACTTTGTGACTAGCAATCCAGTGCATAACCTACCGTGCTAACAGGGATATATATATGTGTGTGTGTGTGTATGTGTGTGTGTATATATATATATATATATATATACATACATACAGCCAGGTAGTTTGTGAACCTTAATGTCGGCACTTCAAACCCACTAGCGAATGCTCAGGCATATAATGAGTGATCTGTGAAGATTTATAAATCTGTGAAGATTTATAGCCTGGGAAACGGAGTCACTATGAGTTGGAATTAATGTGATAGCAGTAGGCATATATAATCAATATTTTCTCATTTTAAAACCTCTGATATAATCCAAAGTATAACATTTTGAGTTATAAACCTCTGGAGGGATATAAAACAACCATTTGATGAACTAGACTATTTTAATCTTAATAATGGCTGATATTAATCTCATATTGTATGCCAGATACTATTCCAAAGCCATTCAATAGCTCATAAGATAAAATGTAGTCCTTGTAATGTCATCCCTATTCCTAATTTACAACTAAGCAATTAGTTTGGCACAGAGCCCGAGATCTGACCCCAGTCACACAGCTGGTAAAAGGCAGCACTAGACTTCAGCAAAGTCACTTCAGCCTGAGAGCAAACCTAGCACCAGAATCAATCTCTATGTGCACGTCAAAGCTTTGACTTTGTGTCTCTGGAACTGAGAAATGAATGTGCAGTTAGCAATTTCAAATACTTTGCTGTAGCTTATTTACCATTTATTTGTTTTAATACCTTCAAGAGTTAAAAATGTTAAAATATGAAGTATATCTAACAGGAGATACACCTCACCATTTGGAGTCCTGGAGCAGAAGACCGCTCTAGTGCAATACCTAGAGGTCTCCAATCAGAGAAGGAATCAATGATCTCTTACAGTAAAACATTTCAGAGAGACTTTTTTTAACACAATATCTTGTTTTAAAATGTCTACAAAGAATGTTTATTTCTCCTAAAACACATACACAGAAAGAGGAAAGGGAAAAAACCTTTCAAAAATATCTTTTAAAGTTCTTGATATTTCTTTATATAGATATAACATCTTTAATCATTGCCAAGTGAGACATCCACATGTGGATTTGGGGGAAATTCTTTGGTAGTTGAGCTTCAATTAGCACATGCTTTTATTTTTCATTATGCCGAATTTTGGGTTTTTTCTTCAATAACCTAATTGTGATTTTTAAATGAATTTTAGAGTATCCCTTTTGGTATGAAGTCTGCAGTGGAAAGAGGACTATGTGCTGTGTTCCATACATTTAGCCGTAAAACGTCAAGCTCCACGATCAACATTTCAGACGAAGCCGGTTATACTATCTTCCACCTTGCTGCTCTCCACAACAGAGTGGCTATCATATGCCAACTGTGCAATGCTAATTTTAATGTCAACCAGAGACGCTTTATTATGTTCAACCAAGGTACTCTCCAGTGTTTAAAACCTAAAGATGTTTTATTTTACTTTTAATTCAGCATGAAGAATGTACACTGATGTGAGAACAAGGTTAAATTTCGTTATTGGTCGTCTAGCGACTTGACTCATTCCTAGCAAGGATTTTGAGAGCTGTGGCAGTGCACATGTGTCGAGTTCATTCAGGAAGTTTATTTCATGGCGTGCTCGTTTTTGTTAGCATATGGGTCTCCGCTCTTCCCCAGTTTCCAGCAATCCCTGGGGATCAGACCTCCGCTTGTGAGGTGTTGTTCTTGACAGGCCCCGCTGGACAGAAGGAGTAAAAGGGGAGGAGGAATGGGAATCTGAAATAGAAATTTTTAAAATAATAGATTCAGTGATAAAATTCACATATGAAAAACTCTCTTTAAAGCGTACAGTGTAAAATGATTTTTTAAATATGCACAAGGTTGTGCAACCATCATGACTGTACAATTTCAGAATATTTTCATCTTCTCACCCCCCCAAAAAACACTTCTTTATTAGCAGGCACTCTCAATCTATGAGATGTTTCTTTGATTGGCTTGTTCTGGATATTTCATATAAATGGGACTACGCATTTGTCCTTTGGTATCTGTCTTCTTTGACTTAGTTTAATGTTTTCCTGGTTCAGCCATAGTGTAGTGTGTATATCAATATATCAACAATAGTATTTTCATACACTAGTAGTGGACAGCTTTAAATAGCAAAAATTGTACACTGAAAACTACAAAGAATTGTTGAAAGAAAACAGATCTTTGCTAATGAGAAGTCAGTATTGTTATGATGGCACAAGATTGATTGATAGGTTCAATCCAAATCCCTATCAATAACTCAATTGGAAATGTCTATGTATTATTATTTAGTCAATGTGAAATTGTCACGTCTGTGAGTTTGGACTAGTCATTGAGAAGGCCTGCTCTTGATTGTCATGCCTCATGGTTTTCACCAGAAGTTACAGTCACTACTAATTGCTGTAAACCAGTCATTTTGTTTTTATTTGCAAGTATTTGTCATGAATAATTTAGAAAATTATTGTATGCTAACCATAATTCTGTGTATTTCTTTTAAAAAATAGAGTCATCTAAAGTGGATGTGAAAAAAGAAAGAAATGGTAAGTTATAAGTAAAATATTTCATACATTTAAAAAGATCACTGATTATGTAAAGATTGGTTCTGGTATGTAAACTACAACATAATGGGGATCACAATAGTGATACTTCATATATATTTTGAAGTGTAAGATTTTTCGACTCATGGCTATTTATTGATATTCATCTTAAGTTGTGTATGGAGGGTGTTCTTTGCCTTTTTATTTAAATATTTATTTTAACTTTGAAGATGTAAAGATATAGATCAAGAACTCAGACAAAATCAAGTCTATTGATATCATTTTAGGAGTCATCAATTTAGAAGTGGTAAATGAAGTCAAGAAGAAGAAGAAGAAAAAAAAAGTGTAGAAGGTCCCAGATAGAACCCTAGGTTTATTTAGACATTTGGACAATGTGAAATTCCCAAAGAAGACTTTAAGGGTAGATCTAGAGAAGAGAGGTAGATATAAAAACAAGAAAGTACAATATCATCCACCAAAAAAACTCAAACAAACAAGGAAAGAGTTTATTTCTAAATATTTGGAAATGGTCAACAATGTTAAGTAATGTTGAGTGGTAAGATGAAAATTGAAAAAAAAATTAAACATTAGATTTAGTGATACAGGGGTTTTTGTGAACGATTACCTTTCAGTTTTGAAAAAAAGCTCCTAAAAAGGGAAATTCATTTGAAAAAGAAACAGGTTCTTTTATCACAGCCTGCTTTTTAAATATTCACTTAGATTTTTAAGTACATATGTTATTCAGCTTTCTAACTTGATAGAGAACTATTGATGTTAATGATCAGAATTCCCAAGTCAATAAGAAAGATTGGATTCATAGCTTCCTCCTCTGAGGATTAAGTTTGGGTCATTAAGATCATATAATGCCAAATTCTGTTATAATGGGATTCCATACAGTAGGTCAATTCATAATTTGGTTTCTAGGCAATGTAAACAGCAAAAGTTTAAATGACGTCCTTCCACTTCATTAAAAATATTCCAAGTCAGGGCTGAGCCCTGGTGGCGTAGTGGGACTGCGGCCCACTGGGATGGAGGTTCAATTCCAGCAGCGGGGCTGGGCCTCCTCCTCCCACCACCGGAGAGCAGTGATGCCCCCCCCCCCCCGAAAAAAAAACGAAAACAAACAAACAAAAATATATTCCAAGTCAAAAGAAAAAAAAATATTCCAAGTTAGTTTTTGAATTTTGGTATTGACATTCAAGAGTAAACCTGATGGAGTGTTATTTGAACAAAAAGTATTTCATATAAAACCTGTTTTAATCCTGTGATTGGCATATTTTTCAAATGAGCCATGCTTTTTAAGAGTGTTAGACCTTTGCCCACTGAAGAATTTTCCTGTCTGTTCCAGGCCCAACACCCCTACACTTGGCTGCACAGGCCTGCTCACTAGAAGCAGCCGTCTGTCTACTCTGTTTCAAAGCAGATTACTTGCTCACTGAGAAAAGAGGCTGGATGGCAATTCATTTTGCTGCCTTCTATGACAATATCTGCATCATCATCATTCTCTGTAGGAAGGATCCCAGTTTGCTCGAAGCTGAAGCAACATCTGAGTAAGTTATTAAGCACATTTGTAGGAATACTCTTCCAGGCTTACTCCAGAGATTGACACTGAGAGAATGAGTATGTTTTAAAAGGCCATCAAAGACTTGCTTTCTGGTATCTTCTATCTCTTACCTTATAATTTAAAAAGGCTGGGCTTTCTGAAGGCATAAGAGTACATTTCAGGGAGTTTCTCCTAAATTTGTACCAGTAGTATGTTAAAGTCCATATTAGTTGATCAAATGAAGTACTTAGTGCTCTGGAAGAAGTGAATCCGGAGAAAAGCAGCTGCTCCCCACCCAAGGGAGTAGAAAGTGGAAACAGAAGACAGATACCTAGAAGCATCCATAAAAGAAATACACTTAAAATATATTTTTAATCTTTGAAACAGGCTAACAACTTGATTGCTATTTTTAATCTCTAGCAAGATTTAAGCAGAAGTTCTTTAATTCAGATTTCCTTGGGTCTTTAAATAGATCAGATTTTCTCAGAAGATATAATCAGCACATCTTTTCTATGAATACATTCTTCCTCCCGCTTGTAGAAACCAAAATCTCGTGTAAGTGGTTGAGTGCGGGACTGCAGCCCACAGGCTTAGTGGTTCAAATCCAGCGGCAGGTCTCAGGAGCAGCACTGAGTAGCGCCCACGACCACCAGAGGCAGTGATGCCTCTTCCCCGCCACCCCCCCCCCCCAAAAAAAAAAGAAAGTAAAACGAAGGCAAAGGATTTTTCTAGAAGAGAATTAGCAAGTTTGAAATATATACGTGTGACCATGCTAGTATATATAAATATGGAGTACAAAGGAGAGTATGACAAAGAACTGAGAGTTCGTAACACAGGTGGTGATTAATTAGGCTGTTAAAGTTCCTAACAATGAAAAGAGACATTTTACTGAGACAGTGGATGAGCCAGAACAGTGAAAGTAGGCCCAAGCAGAGAGGAATAATGGAAATATGGCATTAGAAATATAATTTCATAGCATATTTTTCAAGTAAGGAAAATTAGAATAATGGTGTTAGAAATATAAATAATCTGTATTCCTACATTGAGTAGGTTGGAAAAAAAGCAAGTGGAAAACAGTCTTGTTAAAATAGAAAAGGGAATTAAAATACATTTATCCACAAAAATGAGTCCAAGGCTCATAATATGTAAGTATATATAACAAGAGGGGAATAGATCTATGTACATATATCTATATGTTAAGAAATAAGGCTGCACAAGAGGGCAGTGATACCCCTCCCCCAAAAAAGAATTAAGGTTGCATATGGACAATGGGTCTCAACTCAAGGACTCCCTCAAAAACAAGAGCACTTTGTTCAAATAACCTGGCAATCTGTGATGCGTACCTACCTGACACAATTGCTAAAAACAAAATGGATGCATAAGTAAATGCTGTGAAGAATGCTAGTGGTGCTCTGTTATCAAAAGATATAGCATCTGGGGTTTTAAAGGTTTGAAGATAAACAAGTGGCCATCTAACTGAGAAGCAACAAAGCCCATATGGAAGAAGCACACCAACCTGTGTGATCATGAGGGGTTGATGGGATCAAGTACCAGGCATCTACGACCCAGAACAAAATCACACCTAAGGTGAATGTGGGGGGCGGGGGCAGGAAGGAGTGGAGACCCAATGCCCATCTGTAGACAATTGGACATCCCCCTTCAGAGGAATCACAGGGAAGAAATGAACCAGTCAGGGTGCAGTATAACACTGAGAAAACTCACAATTTTCCTCTAGTTCTTTGGTGCTTCCTTCCTCCAATTATAATGACCTCAAGTCTAGCTTACAAATCAGATTAGACCAAAACATGTGCTTGCTACAGACACAAACCCACAACACAGGGAATCCAAGATAGATAAACCCCTCATGTCCAACAATGAGAATAGAGATACCAGGAGGATTAGGGGAGGGTGGGGTGAGAAAGGGGAAATTCATCACAAGGATCAACCTATAACCTCCTCTCAGGGAAATGAACAACAGAAAAGTGGGTGTAGGGTGATGGGAGGACGATGTAAGATAAGAAAATAATAATCTACAACTTATCAAGGGTTCGTGAGGAAGGGAGGGAGGGCGGAGGAGTGTGGGGGAAGAAATGGTATCAGGAAGAAATGGTATCAGCTGATATCAGGGGCTCAAGTGGGAAGAGAATGCTTTGAAAATGACGATGGCAGCCTTATGTGCAAATGTGCTTGACAGCACTGGATGAATGTATGGATTGTGAGAAGTAAGAGCCCCCAGTAAAAGTATTTAATGCTTTTTAAAAGTGGGGAGGGGATAGAGGAGAGGGTGAAAGTAGGCTTTGAAAGGTAAGTGCCAAGAGGAGAGAATTTAGTTAAGATGGGCAGGCATGTCTTATGCAGATGAGGGAAATAATAAGTGACGCAATATGATGGGGTAAAAGGTAGAAACTATCTATCTAGACTGTGCTAGACAGGCCTTCCTCCCTCCCTCACTGCCAACCAGTTGCTGCTGATTCACAGGTCTGTGCTGGTACACCTTAACCCTTACATCTGCACTGCCAGGCAACTGTTAGCTTTGGGTAGATTGATTGGTTGGTTGGTTTTAACAAATAAAGAGGGCCACCCATTTTGCTTATGTCACATTGCTAGTCAGTTGATTATTTAAGGTAGATCATAAGTTGCTATAACATAGAAACAATGAAATATGGTGGTTTAAATAAGATGTACATATAGTTTTTGCCCATGAACAGTCTGTATTGACCCTCTGGGGCTAACACACTGGTTGGAAGTATCAAGGATCTATTTTATTCCTCTTTAATATGTGACTCCTATGTCATGTCCAAAGCAGTGAGTCCTCTCTCCATTATCATAGAAAGTAATAATATACTCTTTTTCCTTCTGGGGGGTTTCCCATGAAATATCTATTAACATCCCATTATCCAGACTGACTCATATGCCAGAAGGGAGGCTAAGAATAGTGTTCTGGATAGTTATGTGTCCAACAGCAACAACAAAAATATCTACTATCAAAAATATATACATATCTGCTATCTAGGAATCAGACAATAACTTTTTTGAAAAAGGAAAAAAAGTCACTTTCTGCTAGAACAAGAAATCTGGGATTTAAGAGCTAGAGATGAGGCCTAGAGAAATGGGTTGTGAGCCTCAATTTCAGAATATTTAAAATGATTGGATAATAATTGCCTTCCTTTTGACTCACACATAGAGCTATTATCAAAACTGAACAGGATAGCGTATACTTTATATGTAAACTTTGTATATTTCCAAATTCTGGGCATATTATAAGGCATGGTAATTAAGTTGGGAAGCAGCAAAGCAACAGGTTTTAGTACTTGAAGAAGGTGGAAACAAGAGTACCAGGGAGGCAAATCTATTCACATGTGACATAAATTTTAAGGACAGAGTGCTTTAGAAAGAGAAGAGGGTGACAGAAATTAGAATTCCATCATCAGCAATTTGAATAGTTTACAAAAAGTACCCTTAACACTCTATGTGTCCTTAATTATGATGTGCCCCTTGGGTTTCAGGAATCAGTGTACCCCACTGCTACTTGCTGCCACTGCAGGAGCATTGGACACAATCCAGTACTTGATTTCTCTTGGTGCCAACTGGAGAAAAACAGATAACAAAGGAAACAATATCATTCATTTATCAGTGCTCACCTTTCACACAGAGGTCCTCAAGTATATAATAAAGTTAAACACTCCTGAACTCCCAGTTTGGAAAACTTTGGTTGGTGAGTATGTAAGACACAAAATGTTTTCAAGTCAATCTCCTGATTATTATTAATTCTGAGTTTTAAATAAAATAATATATGAATTATATTTTAAATACCTAAAAATTGTGAAATGAGTAAAACCCAGAGATACAGACAAAACTGACATTCACAGAAAGTTTTGTGTGCCCAGGAAGTTTTGGGTTTATTTTCTAAATTAAAATAAAGGTTATGGGGCTGAGCCCCGGTGGCGTAGTGGTTGTCCGTGGGACTGCGGCCCACTGGGCTGGAGGTTCAAATCCAGCAGCAAGGCTGGGCCTCCTACTCCCACCGCCAGAGGGCAGTGATGCCCCAACAACAATAAAATAAAGGTTATGAGGGGGCTTCTACATTTTTATGAAAAAACTCCATAATCTTTTCATTCCATTTTCTTTTTTTATGCCATCACTTCCTGGGTGGGAGTAGGAAGCCCAGTCTTGCTCCTGGAGAGCTGCTGCTAGATTTGAACTGTCAACCCTGTGGGCTGCAGTCCCGCACACAACCACTGCACCACCAGGGCTCAGCTCATTCCATTTTCTATAAAGTTTTTGAAGCATCCCTCGTTTTTAAACCAAGTTATATTTTATGCAAGTAATTATTTTTCCACCTTTCTCTGAAATTTCAATAGTCTTCTTTCAAAAATACAAAACAAAAAGCACATGAGTTTAAAACAATGGAAAGGAAAGGAAGGAGGACTTTGAAGTATGAATGCAAAATATTTCTCCAATTTCTCCTTATTTTCTCCTAAATGTAGAGGCAACTACAACAAAACCTGTCCACCTCTTTTGATAAATGTTTCATGAAAAATTCTGTTTGAGTTATTTTCTTCAAATTTTCATTCTACCAAGCCAGAAGCGTATGGATTTGTGGTTCAGTGCCAGGGACTTGGTTCCAACCCACAGCCACTGATGCGACACTACACATCCCGACCCCATCCTTGCGATTGTTCCCGTGCCTGCAGCCATCATGGTGGCCATGGTAACAAACCAGCTCACTGCAGGCCTTCTTCCTCTTCATTGCCCCTCTACTTTACTAAGCGTGCTGTTCTCCAGGGACTGGTCTCTCCTGACAACATGTCTAAGGTGTGTAAGATGAAGACTGGCCACCTTTGCCTCTAAGGAGTATTCTGGCCATACTTCTTCCAAGACAGAGCAGCTCATCCTTTTTGCAATCTGTGGGACTTAAAATAGTCTGCCCTAGCACCACAATTCAAATGCATCCATTCTTCTTGTTTTTCTTATTCATTGTTCAAATTTCACATGCATATGAGGCAATGGAGAACACCGTGGCTTGGATCAAACGCACTTTAGTTCTCAGTGCAACATTCTTGCTTCAACACCCGAAAGAGGTTTGATGGAGCAGATTTACCTGACTTGATGCATGCTTGGTCTTTTGATTGATGCTTCCATGAGCATTGATTGTGGCTCCAAGGAAGACAGAACCCTTGACAACTTCCATATTTTCTCTATTTATCGTGATGTTACCTATTGGTCCCACTGTGAAGGTTTTAGTCTTCTTTATATTGAGATGTAATCCATACTGAAGAATGCAACCCTTGATCAGCAGCAGCAAGCGTTTCCAGTCCTTCTCACTTTCAGCAAGCAAGGTTGTGTCATCCGTATACAGCAGGTGGTTAACAAGCCTTCCTCCAATCTTGATGTCACATTCTTCTTCATATAAGCAAGCTTCCCGGATGACTTACTGAGCATACAGATTTAGCTAGTATGGCGAGATGACACAAAGATGACACAACCCTGCTGCATACCTTTCCTGATTGTGAACCATGCGGTGTCCCTTTATTCTGTACACACAACTGCCTCTGGATTGATGCAAAGTTTCTCATGAGCAAAATAAAGTGTTCTGGCAGTCCCATTCTTCTCGAGGTTATTCATAGTTTATTATGGTCCATAGAGTTGAAAGTCTTTGAAAAGTCAATAAGACACAAGTAAACATCTTTCTGGTATTCTCTGCTTTCAGGCAAGATCCATCTGACACCAGCAATGATTGAAAAGCAGACAAGGGAAAATAGGGGAGAAGACACAACAAAATGAAAGATACAAATTGTTAGGCAAGCCTCCAGGACAGAGCAGACCGGAGAAAAAAATTCCAAAGAACAGGGAAGCTGAGAACCTCCCCAACTTACACTATATTATTATTGTTCTTTTTAAAATTACAATACTATTTTATTGGCACTCTTACAACAATCCATACATCAATTGTATCAAGCATAATTATACATATTACCATCATAGTCATTATCGTTATTCTTGTTTTATTGTTTGGTTTTTGGGGCATCACTGCTCTCCGGTGGTGGGAGTAGGAGGCCCAGCCCCACTGCTGGAATTGAACCTCCGTCCCAGTGGGTCGCAGTCCCGCGCACAACCAATACACCACTGGGGCTCAGCCCGTTATTCTTGTTAATTGTGGAGTAGATGCCAAGTCATAATAACCATACATATAACAACAAAACACTGCCAGGTCCTGAACCAACCTCATGAGATCATTGATATGTTTGAGCACACTGTGTCCATCTAATTATTGAAAATCTTACGATTTTTCTGACTTTCTAGCAAGATATATGTCTCTTCGCCAAGGATTATTCCCTCCTGATAACATGTACAACATAAATGGAGATGAACTCTCACCATTCATCCATACTTTAAAGGAGCATGCTGGTTGCACTTTTCCCAAGACACATTCACTTATTCCACAAGCAGTCTATGGAATAGTCAGTATTCTTTGCCCACACCATATTTTCAATGTATCAATTCTTCTCTGGTCTCTTTTAATCATTGTCCAGCTTTCTCATGCCTCTCAGGGGATTGAAAATACCATGACTTGAGTCAGATGCACCTTAGTCTTCAAAGTGATGTCTTTTTAACACCTTAAAGAAATTTTATACAGCAGATTTATTCAGTGCAACATGTCTGAATCATGGACTGCTGCTTCCATGAGAGTTGATTGTGGATCCAATAAAATTAAACCATTCACCATACAAAAGAGTCAAGGACTATCAGTTCCTAGCAGAAAGATCCTCTTTATCCCCAAATAAGTAGATACATGGAAAAGTGACCCATGAAACTGGGAGTTTATCCTAAACAAAAAGGAAAGAGAATTTCAAGGATGACAGCAAAGGAGAGTCTCACAATGGAAACTGTGCATCCAGGTCAGAGGAAAATGTATGAGAAGAATTACCAATAATTACAAATAAAACTAATCAGATGGAAAAAATAGAGTATTACCTCTGGGAAAAACAAAGAAGACATTGTGGTACACTATAATGTTCAATTGTGCATAATATTTTTACTGAAAAGTATTTTCAATGCTTATGTGTTATCTATCATGATATTTTAGTTTTCCCTAGGAAGACTTGAGAAGACTATCCTGTTCTTTTATTTATTTATTTATTTTTGTTGTTGTTGTTGTTTTGTGGGCATCACTGCCTATGGTGGTCTGGGGCGCTACCCAGTGCTGCTCCAGAGAGCCGCCGCTGCATTTGAACTGCCAAGCCCGCAGGTTGCAATCCCACACTCAACCACTTATGTCACCAGGGCTCACCCCCTTTTATTTATTCTTTTAATAATTTTATTGGGGGCTCTTACAGCTATTTTAACATTCGACACATCATCTTTATCAAACATGTTGCCACATGACCATCCTGTTCTTTTAATAGACTAAAATGATTGTAACTACCCACCTTTACAGTAGGATATACTGAACCTTGGCAAGAACAGCCTAAAGACACAAGAAACTCCTCAGACTCTCTGCTGCCCCCAGTTATTGTCGGGAAGTCCTACTGATACAAACAGAGCAATACGCATCTGACTGGTGCTTTCTTGCTTGGGTCCTAGAATACTTCTCCCTCATTAAACCTCCCATTTTCACTATGGGTAAGAGAAGAATTTGTCATACTTGACTATAGGTCTTTAATGTTAGCTCTTATGGTAGAAGCTGAATTATTTTTAAAAAAAGGAATTCTAGAATGATCTAGCTGAAAGAGATGAAGATTAAATTTAACAATGGGAAAAAATTAACAATGGAAGAGTTAACAAAAAAGATCAGGAAAAAGCCTACGTCTATGTATGTTTCTTACACCATAAGTCCTTGTCTGAAGTATTTATAATTGTATTATCTTTTTTGGAGTATAAGTTCTTTGAAGATTTTTTTATAAATATAGCTTCTTTATACTCCAGAAATGTAGAAAACCTCATATAGAGTATAGATAGTCACCTTTCACTGAGGATAAGGTAGCTTACTTTGGCATCTTGGGAAATTCAAATTTAAATCTTACTCAACAACTGATTCAAGCCAGGGGGATGCAGTCTTTTTCCAGTGACTTTGGACAACATGGACAGCCAATCCAAGTCATTCGGAAAAAGACTGAGGATTTCAGCATGCTCTTCACTTATGTTCACTACACGGATGCATGTAATCTATTGAGCGCCACCGAGGAGCCATGCACACAAGAGAATTCAATGAATCCATTTGGTGATGGTGGAGGTCATCTCAACACATGACTTTATTTGACCTTTAGAGAAATACAATCAGTCATTCCACTGAAATTACCACTTGCATTTCTATTGATCACTTACCAGAAATGCTGCAGTCTGAAAGCTATAAACGAAGAATGATGGCCATCATGTCCCTAGAAGTTATTTGCCTAGCCGATGAGCACTACTGGGAATTTATTTTGGATGCAGGTAATGGAAAATCTGCTCACTATTCTTTGCTTATGCTATACTATGTACAAGTGTCGCATACTCAGCTACATCACTTTAAAAAATATGTCTCATTAGGGCAGAAGCTTTTCTGTTAATTTTAAGTCTTTTTCTTTTCTTTTTTTTTTTTTAGGCATCACTGTAGTCTTTTTCTTTTTTTATAAGCTAAGTTTCTTTTTAGTTGAAAGCTAAGGAATATAAAAATATATTAATTCCTTTTTCCTACAAGTTTGTAAACTTAAAAATATGATGTTATTTTCTCTACTGCCGCTTATATTTACTTTCATTTAGATGCTAATTCTTTTTCATATAACCATGCAGTTGAACTCAATTACCCTTATTTGGTATTTGCACAATTACTTACCCTCCCCCACCAATATGGTAGGTTTAGATTGAAACTTGCATTTGTAATTATTGAATTCTGCACTTAGACCATAGGCGAATCATTTCTCCTAAGTCCAGTTTTCTCATTAGTAAAATGGTTCATAATGGGTTGTTGTGTGTGTGAGAACTGCACTACATAATAGAACTTCCTCCAATGATGGAAATGTTTTGTTTGTACTATTTAATATGATAGTCCCTTCCCAAATGTGGTTATTGAGCTTCTAAAATATTTGGCAAATGAACTTTAAAAATATTTGGTTGTGATTGTTCTCGATGTGTTCCTAAAACCAGGTTCAAAAGATTTACATTATAAAAGTGAATCATAGGCTTACAAGTCATGATGGAAGTCTCCTTTTCAGTAGCTAAATAAGGACGCAAATAAAGCTCTAAAGACATATGTAGCATTTACATCATTTGTCCTCTCCTTTCATATTGAGTCGATTTAAGTCCAAGTGTCCAGCTGAAGCCTTGCTTCATGGTTTCACCACGTCCAATTATTTCTCTCTCAACCAGTGAGCCTAATATGCTGCCTTTGACGAGAATCCAGTATTTTGTTTTTCTGTTGTCCAAGAGCTTGTAAATTCTAAAAATTGATGCAATGCTCGTGCATCAATCAAGATCATTTACCATGTGGTAGCTCAAAGTATTTTCAATATTCTTAAAATGAAATTCACTGTTTCAAATGTGGTGTAGGATTATCACTATAAATGATTTCATGTGTTGTATAAAAATAAAATTCATATGTATATGCAATTAGATTTGCCTATCCTATAGATCAGAGAGGGAGTAAAAAGTGCTTTTTAGAGTTTCAGAATATTTTTAAAATGTTATATAATTTCTTATTTATATTGACACGTCTGAAACATGAGAGTCATATACTAAACAAGTCATACTTTTTCTTTGTCTCTTCATTACAGGCACCATTCCTGCCTTAATTAATCTTTTAAAATTTCCAAAAATAAAATTACAGTGCAAGACAGTTGGATTATTGTGTAATCTCTCAACTAATGTACCCATAGTGCATGCTCTGGTAGATGCAGAAGCCATTCCAGCTCTGATCAAGCTACTGGCTTCTGAAGAACCTGAATTGCACTCTCGCTGTGCTGTAGTTCTTTACGACATTGCACAACTTGGAAACAAGGATGTTATTGCCCAATATGTGAGTTCTTGCATGCAACATCAATCAATGACAGTAATTCTCTCATTCTGTGCAATAGAGTGACAGAATGCTCGTGAAGACTATGAACCTCAATGAAGGTAACAGGGAGTAGCTGCCAGAACTCCCTAGAGCCAGAAGTAGACAACACGGGTAACGCACAAGAGATGACTGGTTTGCCATTCACAGCACAGAAATCAGCATGAGTATCAACAAAATTGGTCATTACTTATATTTTAAAATAGTATTTTGTGTTGTACTATGTGATTGCTAATTCTTCATCCATTGGCCTCCTACTCCCACCACCTGAGGGCAGTGATGCCCCCCCCCAAAAAGAAAATATTATGCACAATTAAACATTATAGTGTACCACAATAATGTCTTCTTTATTTTGTTTTTTCCCAGAGGTAATACTCTATTTTTTCCATCTGATTAGTTTTATTTGTAATTATTGGTAATTTTTCTCACACATTTTCCTCTAATCTGGATGCACAGTTTCCATTGTGAGACTCTCCTTTGCTGTCATCCTTGAAATTCTCTTTCTTTTTTGTTTAGGATAAACTCCCAATTTCATGGGTCGCTTTTCCATGTATCTACTTATTTGGGGGTGAAGAGGATCTTTCTGCTAGGAACTGATAGTCCTTGACTCTTTTTTATGGTGAACGGTTTAATTTTATTGGATCCACAATCAACTCTCATGGAAGCAGCAGTCCATGATTCAGACATGTTGCACTGAATAAATCTGCTGTATAAAATCTCGTTAAGGTGTTGAAAAGACGTCACTTTGAATACTAAGGTGCACCTGATTAAAAGTAGGCTCATCAACAATCTATGATATGCAGATGACACAACCTTGCTCCAGAAAACAAAGCATTTGAAGCACTTTTCTATATATAGCCTTCAGTATAAATTGCAACACAGTGTCAAGAAAACCCAAATCCTTCTAAATGGACTAGTAGATGACATTCTAAACAGAGAAGTTGTCAAAGACTTCATTTTACTTGGATCTGCTGTCAACACTCATAGAACCAGCAGTGAAAGAAATCAAACTGTCTCACCCCAAGCTATAGTATTTTCTATCGCATCATATAGAGTATAAAATCTGTACAATAACTAAAGAAGACCAAGGAATTAGTGATGCATTTGCATCATTATGCTGGAGAAGAATATTGAAAGTACCCTAGACTTCCAGGAGAACAAGCAAACGTGTCTTAGAAGAAGTACAACCAGAATGCTCTTTAGGAGTGAGAATGGTTAGACTTGGTCTCATGTTCTTAGACTATGTCCCCAAGAAGAACCAACCCCTTGAAAAGGAAATCCTGTTTAGTACAACATAGAGGCAGGAAAAAAAATAGGAAGATCTTAGTGAGATAGCTTGACACTGTGGTTACACTTATGGACACCACAAAAACATTTATGGGCTGAGCCCCGGTGGCGGAGTGGTTGTGCGTGGGACTGCGGCCCACTGGGACGCAGGTTCAATTCCAGCAGTGGGGCTGGGCCGCCTCCTCCCACCACCGGAGAGCAGTGATGCCCAAAAAACAAAAACAAAAACAAAAACAAACAAACATTTATGAGCCTGGAGCAGGACCCCGTAGTTTCATTCCGTGTTCCACACAGCAGATACAAGCCAGAACCCCTAGACACCTAGCAGCCACAACTGAAGAATCACTGTCGGCTGCAGTGTCTATATAAAACTCCCCTATATCCTGAATAAATTCAATTGTATGTTTGTTTGTCTTTAGAATGGAATCCCAGCACTGATCGATCTCTTAAACCAAAACATAGAAAATGTGTTGATAAATGTAATGAACTGTATTCGGGTACTATGCATAGGAAATAAGAAAAATCAAAAGGCAGTGAAAGATCATAATGGCATCAATTATCTTATCGCATTTCTGAGGTCTGATTCAGGTAAGTTTTTCTCTCTGCGTTAGTAAAGTAGCTAAGTATATTAAGTGAAATAAAGGGTTAGAGTTGTCGCATAAAAATAGACATGAGGCTGAACCCGGTGGCGTAGTGGTTGTGCGCAGGACTGTGGCCCACTGGGATGGAGGTTCAAATCCAGCAACAGCTGCACAGGAGCAAAGGCTGGGCCTCCTACTCCCACCACCAGAGGGCAGTGATGCCCCCCCAAACCAAAACAAGACAAAAAATTGACATGTATTTCTTAGGATGGGTCTATACGTATGAACTATCACCTAAATAGCTGGAACACTTACATTCAACTATTGGGTTATCAAAGAGATTCAATGTCATGGACAAAGTTAGTTTGTGGTTTGAAATGTTCAATTAGGCATGTTTATAAAGAGAAACATTGTCACTAATGATGAAAATAATATCTATGACACATTCAAAAGAGAAGTCACCTTGCCTGAATAATACACACAGATAATTAGATACTTTTGTGTTGTTGCAATTTCCAAATAAGAATTCAGAGTTGCTGTAAGTTTGATATTAACATTTGAGTTCATCAGAAGGCATGATCAGGTTAAAGGCACACAGCACCACACACACCAGGCACGTTGAGGTGGTTTCAGCAGCTACTGCAAGTGGATGCTATGGTTCTTAAGAATTGTCTCATTTCAGGAACACACGGAAAAGTGTAAGTACTCAATCTAGGGTTCTCCCCAACCTTTTGGCAGAAAATTGGAGGAAAGTTCATCCCTTATTCTTCTTGCCCAGTGTATCATCTTTCCTTCCATTCTGTTCAGGAAAAAGCTCATAGAATGAATAGAAGCATGTTGTTTAAATGTAAGAAACGGTCCTAAAGAAAACCTCACTGGTATGAAATCGATGCAGATGCTGCAGTGACCCTGTGGGACAGGATGGAACTGCCCCTGTGATTTTCAGAGATTGTAACTCTTTCCAGGACCAGAAAGCCCAGTCTTTCTCCTGCAGGACTCCAGGTAGTTTGAAACTACTGACCTTTCAGATCACAGCACCCCCTGCAACCACGACACCACCGGGGTTCTCGTAAGAAAAGGCTGGGGATCGGGTAATGTTTCAGAGAACAGACTCCCCACCCCCACCCTGCCCCACCAAATTTAACTAGATATTATAGTCTAAGAATCCATCATTTGAATTTGAATTCCTCCAGGCCATCTTTGGTAAATACCCTTGAGTAGGCAGCATTTTTCAGGTACAAATAGGGTTAGAGGGGCCACGCTTTTAGCTTTGATATCTTTACCATCTCATGCTTACATTTTGACGGTTCTTGTTAAGAAGCCCTGGTGATAGAAGGCATTACTTTGGGGGCTACAAACCGTCAGGTTAACAGTTTGAACCCACTGGAAGGATGGGGCTTCCTACTGTAAAATGTGTAGCCTTAGAAACCCACAGGTGCAGTTCTGCGGTGGCTATGAGTTGATGGCAATGAGTTTGGAATCTCTGGGTATGATTCCTTTGGGGTTGTGTGTGTGTGTGTGTGTGTGTGTGTTTTATCTTCTATTAAAATGTAAAGATAAAGATGAGATTTTCCCCTTCCTTTTATCTCTCCAACTCTAATGCCAGAAGAACATGCACAATAAATAAAAGCAATTTGAATTAATAAGTGACAAATGAGTTCATGAAGGAAAGATATACAAGTAGCTTGTTGGAATTGTATATTTTGGGATTCTTACCTTGTCTGAAGCTTAAATAAGAGTAAATTTTCGTTTATTGTAATATATATTATCTTTTTACTACAAAGAAGATGAAGATAACTTAATTTTGAAAAAAATTTATATATGTATGTACTTACATATCCATAATAAATTCCATAGATAATTCATGTGCTTTAATAATAATCTCATAGATTTTATCTTGATTATTAAATTGTAGGTAATCATAAAGAAATTTAATTAATTACAATATGTTTTTTAAACTTTCTGAACCAAGTCAAGCAAACCCCCAAATTTAGAAGAATATTCTCTAAATTAGCTAATAAAATCTCTACATCATGAAAGAAAAAGAACTGCTCTATATCTTGACTCTAAGGAGACATAATTAAAAAATGCTATTTATGATCCTAGTTTAGGTCTTATACCAGAGAAATGAATTATGTGGATAGTTGTTGCAATTATAATATTTTAGACAAAAGCATTGCATCTACTGATTGCGTGACAGCTATATATGAAAATACCCTTTTCTTAGGAAACACATACTAAAAGAAATAAATTGCTGTTATTTATGTATGCAGCATATTTTGAAATTTAAAAAAAAATGAGACATAAATAGATAAGTGCCAATGTGAGAAAATGTAAAAAATCAGTAAATCTATTTAATGTAGTTATTTTCAAATGCTGTCTCTGAAGAATTTCTATTCATCATTTTATGAGGGGACTCTTACAAATCTTACCATTCATCATTCAGTTCTTAGCACACTTGTACATGTTACCATCAACATTTCCCAAACATTTTCTTTCTACTTGAACCCTTGGTATCAGCTCCTCTCTTATCTCCTCCCTCCCTCACCCTCCCACTTTTGTCAATCCCTGACCAATTAGACATTGTTGTTGCTGTGTCTTACACTCTCTGCTGTCTCCCTTCACCCACATGTCTGTTATTCGTCGTCTCAAACGCTGTCTTGACCCAGAGTTAAGGCCCAGCCAGTGGCAGAGCACTTGATTAATCTACACATCATCCCTCCCTTTATTGGGTTCTCACCCTCCAGGACTCGGGTTCAAGTATCAAAAAACTAGGGACAACCTCTGTTCCCACATGCTGAACCCTGTGAAATGACTCCAGTCAAATGCAGTCCGCAGGGAGCCTGAGAAATCTAGTTAACGCTGCTCTTTCCACACCTAGGCTGCCAAGTCTGGCTCCCTCTTGTCCCTGCTTGGCAGCCTTTTCTGGTCTGTAGCTGTGAATTTCTGTGTATCATCTCCCTGAGTAGTTGTGTTGCACCATCCAACAATCCTGAACCAACAATCCTGCTTACTATCTTATAATTATGAAACAATCAGGTAAAGAGTTTAGAATTCTCTTGATTTATTCTGGCAAATTTTTATGTTTTTTTTTTTGTCTTTAGGGGCATCACTGCCCTCTGGTGGGAGTAGGAGGCCCAGCCTGGCTCCTGGAGAGCTGCTGCTGGATTTGAATCTCCAACCCAGTGGGCTGAAGTCCCGCACTCAACCACTACGCCACCAGGGCTCAGCCGCAATTCCATTCTTGAAAACATTTTTCAAACTCATCTGTTTGAATGGTTCATAGCACCTTCCTCTTTTTTTTTTGTTTGTTTGCCTATTCTATATCTTCAAATCGCTTTCCTTTCATGCACCGATTCATTAGCAGAAACAAAAAGAAATCTCATGGAACAATGTCAGGTGTGTGAACAAGAGAGGTATGCTGTTTTTTTCCCCAAAACTGGCATACTGAGATGACTGCGCAAGCTGATTCATTTTCATGGTGACAAAAGCAGTCCCCTGTCTGCCACAAATCAAGCCTTTTTTGGTCACATACTGTTATGTAGTCTTTTCAGAACCTCTAAATAGAAAGTTTGATGAACAGTCTGGTCTGATTAATCAAGTGAGCTCCAAATGCATTACAAGTTGACATTTTCATCCTTTAGGAAGTTAGCAGATATCCTGAACAATGTCTGTCATCAATTGATATTTCACCTTTTTTGGAATGAGAAAACCACTCACACACTTGAATTTTCCCATAGCACTGTCCTTGTAAGCTGTGTACAACATCACAACAGTTTCTGCGGCAATTTTCCTCAGTCGGACACAAAATTTCACAGCTTCATGCGGTTCTCTAAACTGATCACCACAAAAGCATGTTCCAGCTAACCTGCTCTTATGAAAAAATTTACTGTGACCAGAAAGAACATTCTGAGGTGACACCACTGGGTGCACTAACCCAGAGGAAGTTGTTTGATGCTCACCCAGTGGGAAAATTCATACTTAGAAAGCTCTGCCCTGGGCTGAGCCCTGGTGGTAGAGTGGTTGTGCCCGGGACTACGGCCCACTGGGATGCAGGTTCAATTCCAGCAACAACTCCACAGGAGCAAAGACTGGGCCTCCTACTCCCACCACCAGAGGGCAGTGATGCCCCCTCCAAAAAAAGAAAGCCCTGCCCTGTCAAGCGCAATTCTGTTTGGGGGGGCGGATATCCTATAATATACTTATTTTGAATTATTATCATTTCATCCAGCAAGACACAGTAATATTGATACTCTCATATTCTAATTATGGAAGAGTAAAATGTTATTTAAAAAAATAAATTACTACAGTGAAAAAAACAAATTCATGTAGAAAATACCTTACGTATAAGGTATTTATCTTTAAATATTTTAAAATATTTAGTATATTTAAAATATTTTAAAATAGATTTAAAATTTATATATTATATAATTATACGATTATATATTATATTATATTATATATTAAATATATTACATATATTTAAAATATTCAGAAGACATGTTTGTCAAGAATGGTAAATGCTTTAATAATAAATGAAAATGCAGGATATTATGTTTATGGTAATATTATATTACATATAACTATATCTAAGTCTATTTACATTCATTAAAAAAGAGTGGATGAGATTAAACTGAAGATTTGATTGTATTTATTAGGTAGTGTGAGTCCAGTTTTTTTTCCCTAGAAAGTAGTTTAGTTTTATATGCTAAAACAATAAAGATATGTTATTTTGAATATCTCTCACTCAAAACATTTTACTTTTAACTGGTTCTTGAATTCATTTGAAGATGTGTTGAAAGCTATCGCTTCTGCTACAATCGCTGAGGTTGTGCGGAACAACACAGAGGTGCAGGATGCCATGGCCGCGGCTGGAGTGATTCCTCCTCTGGTGGCAATATTTAAAGGAAAACAAATTAGTGTCCAAGTGAAGGGCGCAGCTGCTGTCGAAGCACTGGCAAGTCACAATCCTACTATACAGAAAGCATTTCTGGAAAATTCATTAACTAAATACCTTTTAAAACTTCTAAAGGTAGGATTTTCATAATTATTTTTTACTTTTTTATTTTAATAAATCACATTATTGGGGGCTTGTACAACTCTTATCACAACCCATACACCCATCCATGTGTTGAGCACATTTTTACATTTGTTGTCATCATTTTCAAAACATTTTCTTTTTGGGGGGGGGGGCATCACTGCCCTCTAGTGGGGGTGGGAGGCCCAGCCTTGCTCCTAGAGAGCTACTGCTGGATTTGAACAGCCAAGCTAGTGGGCCGCAGTCCAGCACTCAACCACTACACCACCAGGGCTCAGCCCCAAACATTTTCTTCTTATGGGAGCCCTTGGTATCAGCTCCTCATTTTTCCCTTTCCTCCCTCATGAACCCTTGGTAATTTATAAATTATTCATGTCTTACACTGACCAGGACTCCCTTTACTCACTTTTCTGTTGTTCATCCCCATGGGAGGGGGTTATACATAGATCATTGTGATCGGTCCCCGTTTCTCTCCCCACCTTCCCCTTCCCCTCCTGGCATGGTTACTCTCATTATTGGTCCTGAGGTGTCTAACTGTCCTCGACTCCTTGTGTTTCCTGCTCTTATTTGTTCCTGTGTACATGTTCTAGTCTAGTCAGATTTGTAAAGTAGAATTGGGGTCATGATAGTGGAGGGTTGGGGGAGAAAACATGAAAGAATTAGAGGAAAGTTATGTTTCATCAGTGCTATACTGCACCCTGACTGGCTTGTCTCTTACCCACAACCCTTCTAGAAGGGAATGTCCAGTTGCCTACAGGTGGGCTTTGGGTCTCCACTCTGCACTCCTCCTCATTCATAATATGATTTTTTGTTCTGGGTCTGATGATACCTACTACATGATCCTAATGACACCTCATGATCGCATAGGCTAGGGTGCTTCTTCCATGTGGACTTTGCTGTTTCTCAGATAGATGGCCACTTGTTTATCTTCAAGCCGTTAAGACCCCAGACACTTTTGATAGCTGGGCACCATCAGCTTTCTTTACCAGCTTTGCTTATGCACCTGTTTTGTCATCAGCAATTTTGACAGGTGCTCATTCTGTGAGCCCCACAGAATGCCGGCTTATTAGAAGAAAGTGTTCTTGAGTTGAGGGAGTACTTGAGTAGAGGTCCAGGGTCCATCTGCTACCTTAATACTAAATCTATAAATATATGTATATAGATCTATTTTCCCATGGTCATATATATTTGAACATATACATGTCTATTTAGACCTCTATAAATGCACTTTGTCTCTTAGTTCTTTCCTCAACTTCCTTTTATTTTCCTCTTGGCTCACTATCATGTTCACCCTTCATTTGGGTTTCAGTCATTCCTCTCAGTTACATTGCCCTTGATCAAGCCCTACCAGGCCTCTTACCCACTCCTTTCCATTGATTTTGGACCACTTGTTGTTTCCTTGTCCCTGGGTTTGTTAACACCCACTTCCTTTCCCTTGTCTCCCCCTCGCACATGTCCCTAGAACCACTGGTCCCACGGTTTTCTCCTCTGGACTGTTTATTTTGCCTTTATCTAGATAGGCATGCAGAGATAATAATATGCACAAAAATAACACAGAGCAAAGCAACAAAAACCAAAACTACAAAAAGAAAAAAAAAAAGTCTGATGGAGTGCCACATCCTGGCCCCAAAGTCTATTTTTAGTACTCCCTTGGGACTTCCTTGTTCTGCTTCCCTTGCTGTTCTGTTGCACGCCCTTCGTGTTTTGCCTCAGTGTGGTGGGGTCAGATTGGGCAGAATTTCTGCCGTGTTTATCTGGTTTTGTCCCCTATAGTACTATGGGTCAGTCAGGGACATACTGTCCCCTGCTGGGGCTGGCCTATGGTCTTCTCTGTGTGTTGGCTGCTCTGAGCAAGAGTCTCATTCCTGGAGTTTGGTGGGCGAGGATATGCTCCATGCCCTCTCCTTCCCTCTTCCTTTACTCCTGTGGGCTCTCATCAGACGTGCCCCTCTTCCTGAGCCGTCACTTCAGTGCTGTCCTCTGAAGTGAATTCTTTAGGGGGAAGGGGAGGAACGGGGGACAAGAGGTGTTTTTCACTTCTTATAGACAAAGTCTTCCTTTTTTATTTTGTTGTTTAGATGAATACACATCTTAGTAAACAGATATTTAAAGTGTTCAGTATATGCTCACTGAAGTGTAATCTTTTTTTCAAAAATAGGCATTTAAAGTAGATATTAAGGAACAAGGAGCTGTGGCACTCTGGGCCTTGGCAGGCCAAACGTTGAAACAACAAAAGTATATGGCAGAGAAGATTGGGTACAACTTTATAATAAACATGCTTTTGTCTTCATCAGCTAAAATGCAGTATGTAGGTAAGTTATTTTCTAACTATAAATGTGGACAGCGAAAGCCAAGAGTTGGAATGAGAGAAATGGCTTTTTCTTTTCTTTTCTTCTTCACCAGGAGGTGAAGCAGTCATTGCTCTAAGTAAGGACAGCAGAATGCATCAAAACCAAATATGTGAAGGCAATGGGATTGCACCTTTGGTCCGTTTACTAAGAATTTCTAAGATAGCTGACGGCACACTTCTGAGTGTCATCCGTGCAGTGGGATCCATTTGCATTGGTTTGTACATTCATTCTTTGCTGCCTAAATATCAATAAAGAAATAAAGTAGGTAGAGAGACATGGCTATTTATCTTTCCCTCTCAATCCCATGATTAGAGCTCTAAAGAATGTTTAATCTGGACTCTGTCTTACATGGTTGTGATGATGTGGGACCGACTGCATGGTCATGATTTTGAGGCTAGTATGAGTTTCCTTTTTGGTTTAAGAGATTTGTGGGTAAAAGCAATGTAATTAAGAATGTCATGTAGATTTGGCTCTTGAACTTGGATTAGAAAAGAAAACAAAGACAATGAGTCTTGCCTATTTTGATTTAAAGAATCTGATTTTAAAAGTTTTTTATTTTCTAAATTAAGAAGAAAACATTTCCTCTTTAAAATCTCAACGATATATATTTTCAATCTTCAGACAAGAGTTTTTGATGCTGGTGTATGTTTTTCGACTTCAGTTTCCCTCTACAATGATTTTTTGTTTATAAAATAGCCACCAGGAGGTCTGGTTGTTTTCCTTTAGAAGTCTTATAGATTTAGCACTTACACTTATGTCTTTGATTTATTTTGAGTAAATTTTCATGTGATAAATATATTTTATGCTATCCAGTTGCTTCAGCACATTTGTTGAAAAACTTGAGCTACCTATCATAAAAAAAGCAATAGATTAGATATGATTAAGTCTATGGTGAACCCTTTAGTCTGTTCCATTTACCTATGTGTCTAATTTTTTTTTTGTGGGCATCACTGCCTCTGGTGGTCGTGGGCACTACCCAGCCGCCGCGAGATTCGAACCACCAAGCCCGCGGGCTGCAGTTCCGCACTCAACCACTTACGCCACTGGGGCTCAGCCCCTATGTGCCTAATTTTATTCCATACTCACTGTCTTTTTTTTTCAGTTTCGAACATTTGGGACATCTTTAATCTCCAACTCCTTGAGACAAATCTATTACTAATTTTTCTTTTTTTTTTTCATGTTTAATCATTTTATTGGGGGCTCATATGTCATTTCTCAGGATACATAAATACATATATTGTGCCACGCTTCTTCACATGCCTGCAGCTGTTATCGCTCTCTGAACCTCCACCTTTCCATCCAAGCCTCTGACCTCAGCCTCCCCTCCCTTCCCCTCCATTCTTGCTCCCCACTCCCCCACCAACTCTCAATACGCCATAAATTCTTGATTATAAATTTATAATCAATTTGAAACCAAGACTTAACTTAAGTCTATCTGACTTGTTATTTATTTATTTATTTATTTTGCTATGGTAGGTCCATTGACTTTGCATGTGAACTTTAAAGTGAGTCTTTCAGTTTTCCCATGATGCCCTGTTGGGGTGGGGGGTTACGTGTTGAGCTGCTAATAGCGAAGTCAGCAGTGGGAGCCACTGGGCTCTCAAGCTGGAGGAATCTGAGGATGTCTGCGCCAGCAGAGCTTCAGAGCCTGGGGACCCCAAAGGGGCAGCTCTACCCTGTCCCCTAGGGTTTCCATGAACTGGAAGAGAATTGATAGCAGCGAGTATTTAATATTTCTAAATCATACATATGGAATTTTAATTTACTATGGGCATTGCAAGTTTTACATTAATGGATGCTGAATTTCGTGATCTTTGGAAAAGCATTTGGTTAGGCATGCAATTATATTATTTGGAACCAGTTTGACCTTTTTGCAACTTGTTTCTAAACTGTAGTACTGCGTGACTAGAGCAGTCTTTAGTCACGACTAATGTAATCCAAGTACTAACAGGCGGCCTTTCTGAGGTCCTTAACCCCTGGTATTATCAGGTCTTTTCTCCTTGGCTATAAGAGGATGAACCCTCTAAGCCTTGTGAACACTCTGACAAGTGTTCTCTGCTGGGGAAAGATTCTCTCTCGCCTTTCCTAGCTTCTGGGAGTCCCTTGTATTTTTCATTTGCAGCTTCAAGTGCTTATGTATTCCTTGGTTCTGAAAAGATGAGTTGATGCTATTAGAATCATCCTTGCAATTTCAGGTATTATTGTATATAGGGAGGTAGTAAGTTCATCTTTTTCCTATGTGTAATTTAAGGAATCCAGAAATTCTGCTAGCTAGCTAATTTACTCTAAGCATTTTTATTGAAGTAAACTATAAAAATGATAGCAACCTTAAGCTTATATGCCTTTCACATACTTTTAAAATACATAATAGCCATCCTAATTAGTATTAATAGTCATAGTCCATGTCAACATGCCATTTGTATGTGCTTTAGTTTATTTATTTATTTATTTTAAACATTCTTGTTTTGTTTTGTTTTTGTGGTTTTTGGGAGGGCATCACTGCCCTATGGTGGTCATGGGAGTTACCCAGCCTTGCTCCTGGAGCACCACCACTGGATTTGAACTGCCAACCCTGTGGGCTGCAGTCCCGCACTCAACCACTATGCCCCCAGGGCTCAGCCCCGTGCTTTCGTTTTTGACTATTAGAAGATCCTAACTCATGTTTATCATCTTTGTTTTAGATTAGTTCATTGAATATTAAAATAGTGTCCATATA
The DNA here is from genome assembly GCA_004026705.1 of Nesogale talazaci. Classification (NCBI taxonomy): domain Eukaryota; kingdom Metazoa; phylum Chordata; class Mammalia; order Afrosoricida; family Tenrecidae; genus Nesogale; species Nesogale talazaci. The sequence goes on along the minus strand of PVJH01005081.1, from coordinate 43,562 downwards.
TTTCTCTCTCTTTTTAAAATTCAATCATTAGCAACACTTCAAGTAGCCCTGGTGGCATTTTGGGGTAAGCATTAGACTGCTAACTGCATGGTCGGTGATTCACACCCACCAGTGGCTCTCTGGGTGGGAAGCGGAGGCGATCGGGTCCCGTAAAGATTTACCATCTCAAAATTCCTATCCAGGGTCACTATGAGACAGAATCAGCTTGCTAGCAGTGTGAGGACACTTTATGAACCCAAAATATCAAACCGCATTTGATTTTACCACACAGGATGGGGAAAAATTACTTTGTTGACATGTGGACTCTTACAGGTGTCGCCCATACAAACAATCCCATTAGTCAACAATATATTGTAGATGAAAATGCTCTTCCAGTACTTCTTCAACTCCTAAGAAGTCACCCTTCTCCCAATATCAAGGTATACTTCAATTTTAATTTTGTTCTGATAGAGTAAAATATCATGGAAGTATTAGTTTAAGAATCTATATCTTGATGTCAGTACACAAACACAAGAAAATATTAAATCTTTTAAAGTCAGACTTTCTAGGTTAAAAAGAGTTTTATCAAAATTTTATCAAAATGTGCTTTCTTCAAAGATGATAAAAGTTCTTATGTTCTTACTCAAAGAATTTTTATTCTTCAGCTATTTGACTATTCATTTACAGAATGACTTTCTTTCTTTCCACAATCTTAATTTCTAAAACCAGGGTAAAAGTGGGGCTGTGAGACTTATCTGGCAATATTTCTCAACTAGGAGTGGTTCCTGCCCATGCACCCCCACCAAAAGAGCCTTGCTTTCCTGAAAACAGCCTGGGCAGGCTGGCAGGAATACTATTACCAAGTGTGGGCACTATGAAGGACTAGTGTCATCCATGCTTTTATTTATTGCTAGCAAAATATAGTTAATAAAATGGCATTCACATAAAATCAAAACACTTGGGTAAATTCAGGACCACCTTAATTGTCTAGGAAGAAAGTTAGAAGAGTTTCTTCTCAAATTTTGTTGTGAGCTCTGGAATTATGCAAATAAATATAGGATTGCATCTTAAAATTAAATGTATCAGAAAACGTTCCATTATAAATTATAAGGTCCTATGGATATAAAAGACTATTGCATTACATGAGTTGATTGTAGAAACAAAAGGAAGAAATATCTGCAGTATTTTGGCTTAAATGATTATAAACAAAACCTACCCTGACTTTTGGAGCAGTAGTAAATTCCATAAGATTATGAGAAATGCCACAAAATGCTGCATTATGACAATCAGACTCCTTCACTGATGTCTGTCTGTACTTCAGGGTATCAACCCAGAGCCTGCTGAAATTAAAACAGAATAAATACATTTCAGTATTTTTCATCAAACTAAAATTCTATTATGGAGAAAATATCTTTGTAATAATTCAATAACTGTGCTTTTTAAATTCCCAAGTATTCAACAGAATGCTCAGCATAGTGTTTTTAAAATGTCTGTTGAGTTCCTATAATAAACAATGCCCATTTACACGTTGCTAATGAACTTCAGAATGGAGAGTGAATCACTCCAGGAAAAGAAGAAAAGAACAGCTTTGCAGTATGACTCTCCAGTGCTCTGTTAAAATTGATAAGTGTTCCACTTAAGCCTTTTCTCGCAATGGTTCATTATACGACAACCAACTCAAAACAGCCTTTGAACTCATGACAGTAGAGTGTTTATGTGTGGGAGGCGTACAACTATATACCTAGGAAACACCTCTTAATCTTACTTGTCCTGCTGCCCTTAGTTGCTGCCTCTCATGCCTTCAATTGTAGCTCATAGTTGAACAAGCACACAGAGGAAGACTATTCCCCTAACTGTTAAAGGGAAAAGGGAAAAACATATCCATAACACAGCTTCAAGATGGTGCCCTCCATTGACGTAACACCTCTGAGATGCACTCTACTCTGAACAAACAAAAAACAAACAAAATAATACAAACCAACAATATAAAAAATTTTGGAACACAGATCAGGTCCAGTCTGCATCTTCAGGGGATCTACTGACAAAATTTTAACTGTTCAGGTCAGATGTATGCCTTTGATCTGTACTCCTCTCTCCTAAGCACTCTGTCTAGTGACCACTTTCCTCCCATCACTCAATTTAGATAAGGGGAGTTTCACTGGAGGCTTATTTTCTATGTAGTACATGAAACCCAGGATTGATGAACCTATAGGGGCAGCAAGTAGAATAAGGGACTTGGGGGAGGGGGATATGATGGCAAAGAGTCATTTAGAAAAAGGATGGCTGGAAACTGATTGTGGTAGCAATTGGACAATTCTACCTGACGTGATTGAAGGACGGAATGATACAACTAATAATAAATAATAAATTTTAAGGAATATTCCTCCAAATGTTAGAAAGCCACTCTTCAAATATTAGCCTGATCATTGGAATCAATGGAATTGATTTCAGCAGGTTTTATAAGTATGTTTCTATCCAATATAGATGTTTGTACAATTAAATGTGCCATTTCATGAAGCATGCATGAGAAATTAATTTCTGATGACTACAAATTTAGGTGGAAGTGGCGTTTTCCTTGGCCTGCATTGTTCTAAGGAATGATCCACTACAGAAAGAATTGCAAGAAGTTGAAGGCTTTGATTATGATGATGTTCTTTACCTTCTGAACTCACCAGATAAGGTAACACCTTTAGCAAATGGGATACTAGAGCAAACGGACTTTCAAACCACCTCTTCAAACCCCCATCAAGTCTTTTTCTAATGTCTTATTTAAGAAAAGGCATTCTGAAATTTAAGAAAAGCTATGTAAAATATCATTAAAATCATTCGTTAGAAATAGTGCAATCACCACCTGCTATTGTGGAGTGGATTCAGCCTCCTGGGTTGACAGAACGGAACTGCCCAGAATGTCTTTTTTTTTTTTTTTTTGTGAGCATCACTGCCTTTGATGGTCGTGGGCGCTACGCAGTGCTGCTCCTGAGAGCCACCGCTGGATTTGAACCGCCAAGACCGCGGACTGCAGTCCCACACTCAACCACTTCCGCCACCAGGGCTCAGCCCCAGAATGTCTTATGGATATATTTTTACTTAATTTAAATCTACTTTATCTTGCTATCTTTTTTACTGGTGTATACTCTGCATATAATGCATTTTAATCATTTCATTATATTAAGAACAGTGACACAATCATCGACACGATCAATTTCAGAACGTTTTCTTCTCAAACTCGTTAGCTCACCATTTCCCCAAACCTCCCTTGACATGCTCTCGGGAAATCACGCATCCAGTTATTCTCTTTGGAGATAGGCTATCCATCTTTAAGCAAGTAGACTGCTCCCTGTGCTCCCATGGAGCCGCCCGCAGGTTCCGACCACCGACTTTTTGGACACTAGCTGAGTGCTTAATTGCCGTGCCACAAGGCTCCTTTGATGCCGTAACACTGAAACCCATTTTTCAGGAAGTTTCTGGTTAGTGTGAACGGTTAACATGTTCAGTTACAAACTGAAAGTTCAGACATCAAGTCTGTTGATAGAAGCCTTGGGAAGAAGGTCTGGCTATCTCTTTCTGAAAAATCCGTCACTAAAAACCCTTTGGAGCACATGTCTAGTCTGACACACATGAGCTGGAATTGATGCAATGGCAGCTGGTATGTTTTTCATGATTGTCCCATTTTCAACTTCAAAGTTAAAACTTCATGGTTGTCCCATTTCAACTAGGCAAGTTTAACTTTCTACAAACCTTATTCAAAGTTCACCATTCTACTCACTAATGAATGATGCTTTCCTATTCCAGAAGTCAATTCAGAACCCCACGTTACATTCAGTGTTCTATCTCCTTAATATTCGTCAATCTGGGAAGTTCAGGTGTTCTTCATCTTCCACGATTTTGACATGCTCAAGAAGTCCAAGCCAGTTATTTGGCAAAGTTTCCCACAATTTGAGTTCATCTGATGCTTCCTCATCCTTTGACAAGAATAATACGGAAGTGTTGATGTGCTTATATTAGAGGAAACATAATGTTAACATATCTTACAACTGGCAATTTTAATTTTGATTACTTGACTGAGATGATGTCCTATTTCTCCACTATAAAGTTTGCCACACTCCCCCCCTTTAACAGAAAAATATCTTGAGAGGAAACACATTTAGACTATTTAATGTCTGTTTTGCCCATGTATTCTTGCTCATCAATGTTAACACCCATTGATACCTGTAACAATTATTACTGTGTATGCTGAGACCTGGTGGCGTAGTGGTTGTGCGCTGGACTGCAGTCCACTGGGATGGAGGTTCAATTCCAGCAGCGGCTCCACAGGAGCAAAGGCTGGGTCTCCTACTCCCACCACCAGAGGGCAGTGATGACCCCCAAAAACAAAAACAAAACACAATTATTACAGTGGTGCTCTTGACTAAGAGTGACTTTTAAATTTCCTTCTTCAACATTTATTTGTTGATATTCATCTGTTAGTATGGAAGCCCTGTACTCTTAAATGCTTAGGCTCATTTTCTATTATCCTAGTATGGAACAGTTTGTGGAGTGCTACTACATATGCTAGGTTTACCATAGCACTGCTCTAAAGCAACTAGAATTTATTGATACTAAAAAATATAACTTTATTTAAATATCATTTTTACACAGATGTACATGTGCATATCGGTACATTTTGGGGGGGCATCACTGCCCTCTGGTGGTGGGAGTAGGAGGCCCAGCCTTTGTTCCTGTGGAGCCACTGCTGGAATTGAACCTCCATCCCAGTGGGCCGCAGTCCTGCGCACAACCACTATGCCACCCGGGCTCAGCCTACAATTTTTATAGGTACAATTTTTCATTTGAAACACTTCAAATAGATGAGGGGGGTTTGAAAAGTTCATAGAAGGGTAATTATGAAAAACTGTGCACGTACTTCAAAATATTTTTTGCATGAAAATAAACTTATACTATCTTGTTATCCCATGTCTGAACAAGTTCTATTTTGAGGCGTTAGGAGGGCTAAGGTCGTAGTTTGAAGAGCACCCTTATCAGAGCAACATAAATTCTGGACAAATGAAGTTAGAAAAGCATTAAATTTATGGTGAGGTTGTAGTGGGAAAATGTTCTACAAAGAGTTTATTGGGATCGTGCCTGATAAATAAATTAGCAATTTGCAATTGGATAACTCATTTTAGGAAGGAATAAGACCGTGCTATAGCTGGAACACCATTCCCATGCATTTTTAAGGAAAAAATAATAATTTTGCTTGTGTCTTAATTGAAGATGACTAATGATTAACAGTAGAAACAGTATTCTACACCAGCTGTTCTCAACCTGTGGGTGGCAACCCTTTTGGGGGTTGAACGATTCTTTCACAGGGGTCATCCGGTTCATAGCAGTAGCATAATTACAGTTAAGAAGTCCCAACAAAAATAATTTTATGACTGGGGGGTAGGGATCACCACAACATGAGGATTAAAGGGTATTGAAGGGTCACGGCCTTAGAAAGGTTGAGAACCGCTGGTCTATACCACACGCATAGTTTAGAGTTTACATAATTCTGCCTGAAAACGTATAAGGAACAAACTGTCTGATCTCTAGGTGCAAAAAGTGTTGCACCTAGACCAGTTGCAGATGATAACAGAGCTTTCAAGGAAACGTCTAAATAACTGGGATTAGCATCCTACGGCATTTTTTCACGTTTTGTAATAGAAAGTAAAAAAATCACATTACCAGTTTAATCCAAAAGACAGTCAAAGTAATGGTTACCAAGAGGCGGAACTGGTCTAGTAAAAGCAAAAGCAAAGGTCAAGAACAAAAGTTATTACCACAGTTTGGGGGATGTCCAAGGCTCAAGGCATTGTGCTTGTTGATTTTTCTGGAGAACTAAAGAATGATAACATCTGCTTGTTATGAGAATGTTTTGAGAAAACTAAAGCTTAACAGGAAAATCTTTGGGAAAGTTCTTCACCACCACAGTAATGCTTCTGTTCTGTTCATTCCTCTCATCAAACAAGAGCAGCTGTTTGAGCATTTGATGGGAAATTGTTACACATCTACTTTACCATCCTGATTGGCTTCTTCTGACTTCCTAATCTTAAAAAGATCTTTAAAAGGATCTCATTCCTTTTCAGTTGGTAATGTGAACATGACTTCACTGACATAGTACCCCAGGATCTTTGATTTTATAAGGATGGACTAATGGCTAGCACCATCACTTACAAATGTGTCTTGATCTTGATGGAGGTTATGTTGAGAAAAAAAAAGCTTTATTTTTATGGCTGAATGGCATTTTTCCACAAACATTTTGAAATCCCCTCATTTATACAATTAGAGCAACATAATAGCCAATCACTCATCTTTAACAATGTCCAACTATTCATGTCCAATCTTATTTCAATCTATTTCATCGATACAGTCAGCCCCTCAAGATTATTTTTGAAACAAATCTTAGCCATCATAGCATTTTATCTTCAAACATTTCAGTGTGTACAAATAGCATATTTATATAGCAATGAATAGTTACAGGAGAAAATTCTAAAGTCTCTCCTTCTCTGTATTGTTCAACTAAAATGTTAAATATAAAAAATATATTTTGGGCCTTTCTGGAAGATCTACTTGCACAACTTTGGAAGAATTAATTTTCCCTCTGTTTCCCTAGTCTGAGAATGTGAATTTTCAAGGAAGATTATTCTATTTTACTATTTCTTAGAGTATAATGCAATATAATTCCAGCTGAATGCTGTTCCCATACCCCTCATTTCCATAAGCTGCACCTCCCCTTCCTGTTGCTAGCCTATATTAACCCTGCTTTTTGGCTCAATAAATGAGACTTGATCAGAGTCCTGTCTTGTCTCCATTTCTCACGTCTCTTGCCCTCTCCATTCCCAGTCCCCCTTTCAGGAACCCACGTTGACTGGTTCGCAAGTCTGATCAGTCTCCCATGCATGGAATCTCATATACAGAGTATGTGGCAGTCATGTGCTTGTTAATTTTATAATTAAAATGTAGGGGTGGAGTCTAGCCTGTTAATCTGGAGATAGCCACTGAGTAGCCAATGAGGCCTCTATGTGGGCATAGCTTTCTCCTGAGACTTCTGGGGAATTTTGTGATATTTTCCTCGTGAAGATGAGAAGCTATCTCCCCCAGTTGTTGGGAGTTAGTCTCGGAGACAATGAATCGTGGACAAGACAAGATTGCAGTGTCTGAGGAGTCGGTGGAGAGGCCACATGGCTTTGCCCTTATGGAGCCAGACCTCTGAAGCTGGGACAACGATGAGTTGCTTGTGCTGTTGATGGACCCTGAGCCCTGGTAGCAAGGAGCCATGGGGAGACCCCTGCCAGAGCCAGGATTCTGCACCCACTGACCTGTGACTTTGTGAGTCAGAAAGAGACATTATAGACTGATATTGGGCATATGTGCTAATATCGGACTTATGACTTTGAACTGGACTGGGTTGGGATGCTTTCTCAGTATTCCATTCTTTTGTATATAAACCCTTTCTTAATATCCATATGCGTGTCTAAGAAATTTGAACCTCTAGTCTACCTGGACAAACACAGCATGCTACTCAATGGAAGTTTTGAGATTTTACCAACCGTTCTCTGAAATGTTGAAATGAAAAAAGAAAATGTTTGTAGGGGTGGGGAGAATATATTGAAACAAATACATACATACATACATACATATATATATATATATATATATATATATTGGGCATCACTGCTCTCTGGTGGTGGGAGTAGGAGGCCCAGCCCCACTGCTGGAATTGAACCTCCGTCCCAGTGGCCGCAGTCTCACGCACAACCACTACACCACCAGGGCTCAGCTCTTGAAACAAAAATATTGAGCATTAATTAGTTTATAGTTTCCTGATACAAGGTAAGAATCCATTTGCATAATTAGTAACAACATGTTTTTTGAGTTAAAATGTTATCGTCTTTTCCTGCTGCTACTACCTAATTCTCTATTTTGTCTCTGTTCACTAACATTCTTGAATACCCAACTATTCTACCTTCTCAATAACGTTGTCTTCCTGGAAATAAAAACATAAATTAACAGACAAGAATTCATTATCTATGATGTTGGGTAACATGGTAAACTAAACAAACTAAAGATAAACTTGTGTCTCTTCTTTCTAGGATATTCGCTTAAGAGCAGGCTATGCATTAACCCTTTTTGCTTTCAATAACTGCTTTCAACAATATTTAATGTTGGAAAGTGGAACAATGACAATATCTATTTTTGAACCTTTTCTTCAATCAGCAATTGAAACAGAGAAGGCAATGGCAGCATTTCAGGTATAAAATCCAGTGTCACGACTTCAATTCAATACATGTATATTTTTAGTGAAATGAAAAATCACAAAATCGCGAGCTGTTTGCACATGATCCCCTCCATATCATAAAAAGTTCCATTAGGGATGAAGATTGTTTCATTTATGAACAATGTTACAAGTTATAAGGTCTTTGCCTTTATATCTCACTTGATGATTATAATATTCTGTAAGGTAACGTTGGTAGGCAGGTAGTCTATTTTTCCCATCTCCATATCACAAGAAAATAACTTGAGAAACAGTTTAGTATTTAAGATAGGTTTTAATTGCAAATTTTGTGGCTGAGAGTACTGAATCTTCAACACTGTATATGTTCCTGTCTTATTAGTCTTATTACCTCTCTTTTTTCTCTAGCATATATCCTTTAAAAATATTTTATAACTTCAAGATAAAAAGGTTGTACACACTATAGGAATAATATTGCCCACCTACAATGGTCATTATAATGACCAGATAGAAGAGAGTACTCTAAGCCTGTCCCAGACACCCACCAAACACCCCCCCAGGGAACTATAACCAGCAGGTCAAAAACAAACAAACAAAAAATTATGCAACCATAGTTGGAGAAACTGAATGATCAATCTAATGGTTTTATGCTTCTTTCTTTCTTTCTTTCCCTCTCTGGTTTTCAGATTATTATCTTAGCTAAAGTCATTATAGATGTGGACCACATCGCTTTGTCTGCAAGGGCTGTTACTATCTTAGTTGATAGTCTGTGCTCTGATCAGAGCAGTACTCTAATCTTGACAGGTAAGGGTTAACTCATTGTATCCACACAACACTATTTTGGGGGGGGATTTACAATTTAAACCATTATAAGATAGTAACCCTCTATACTATCACACTGTTTAAGGAATGAATTCACATAAGCATTTTCAGAAGAAATACATGGAACAATGTACTTCAGCGCCCCAAATAGGAACAGAATAACGTTGGAGCAGTCTTTTTGCCATCTATCTTTTCAATCCCTGTTTTTCTAGGATATATGATGACAGTTCAACTGTGAACTACCATCCACAGAATTAGCCCATTTATTTATTCAATAGTGGTAGCAGAATCACACTTATTTTCTTTTGACCAACTGTACACATTTTGCTAAAGGCTAAGAGTTCTCTGTATCGCTATGATACATAATGAAGCAGAACTGTCCAATAGAATTCTTGACACACTTAAAGTTATGTATAACTTCATCAACTTCAGACCTAACCCTCTAGTATGGTATTTTTTTTTTTTGTGGGCATCACTGCCTCTGGTGGTCATCAGCGTTACCCAGTGCCACTCCTGAGAGCGGCCGCTGGATTTGAACTGCCAAGCCCGCGGACTGCAGTCCCGCACTCAACCACTTACGCCACCGGGGCTCCGCCCTGGTATGGTATTTTTTAATTAACTCATTTACCACTCTCAAAGCAATATAAAATGTCAGAACCACTATTGTCAAAAGTTTAAAATTAAGGTATTATGCTTTTTGTTTTTCAACTGAAATGTATCACTCGAGGCAGAGTGCATCACTATCTAAGTTCATAACACAAGCATTGTTTTCTTGTCTAATTCATAGGGAATTTAATAGCCAGCCTGGCTCATTCTAGAGCTGGTATTCCAGAAGCATTTACCACCTTAGGGGCAATCCAACAGCTGTGCCACCATTTATACTCAAAAGAAGAAGAGGTAAAACACAAAATTTAACTCTAAGATTTAACATGCTAAAAAATATAATCTGCTACTTTCTTACTTCTCTCGGCTAATTCTTCATAGGTTGGTGTGCTTGCCTTTTTTTTGGGGGGGGGGAGTGGGCATCACTGGGGAAGGGCATGGGAAGGGTAGTAGTAAAGAAAATTGACCAACCCCCTCCATTCATGGTGCACACCTTTCTCACATATGTTCACCCAGTCATTTGGCTGGAGTTAGAAGACCCAGGTCTAAGACAAACAAGCAAACTCACTGTGACTCCATCTGACCATGACCGGACATGTAGGACATGGTGGAACTGGCCCCTGGGATTTCTCAGCCTGGATCTCTTTTGTGTGACAGCAGCTTTGGGATAACTTGGGATCGGTTGAAACTACAGAATTTCAACCCCACTCTGAAATCTACATTATGACAGCATCATCAAGAAATAATTATTATTTTGGGGGGCAGGCATCACTGCTCTCCGGTGGTGGGAGTAGGAGGCGCAGCCCCACTGCTGGAATTGAACCTCCGTCCCAGTGGGCTGCAGTCCTGCACACAACTACTACGCCACCGGGGCTCAGCCCTTTTTTTGGGGGGGGGGGAGGGGTGCTTGCCTTTTGTGGGCCTTTTGGTGCCACTAACTACAGTAACCATGGAGTTACCTAAGAATTCCCTATGAACTACTTAATTATTTCAGGGTCACGAGCATAAGGTACTTCCTTTAAAGAGGAAAAGAACTACTTTTTCTTGACTCCTGTGCCCTGATATTCTAGCTTTATTTTGTTCTTGCCAGTAGAAAGCTGAGTTGTTTTCCTTGTTTTTAATCCAGTGTTATTCTATAGTCTGTTCCCTCAGTTCAAGCATTTGTGACCATGGTTTTCTATTACAACTCCCTGAGACATTTTAAAAAATCCTCTTGCTCAGGCTATATCCCAGACAAATGCAATTCAAATCATGTAGAGATGAGGTCCAGGTATATGTAATTTTCAAAGCTACTTAAATTATTTCAGGGCAGAGCAAAGATTGACAATAGACTGCCTTCATTTCACATGAGAATCATCAGTGACATTATATATAAAAGTGACCAGATGTCCCACTTTTTAACAATTGAACAACATCCCGCAGCATTTTGAAATTAAAATAAATATATTACAATACTACTTTTGCGTTCTGTGAAAATTTTTGTTGCTCCATATCACATATAGACCAAATTTTTAATCAAGAACCCCCCGGGCCCCTAACCCTTCTCCCCCTCCCACACATGTCAATGAAGTCCTGCTTAAAATCTGGTCACTTTAATATATACATACATCCATACTAGGTTTTTCAGGTTAAGAAATACCTTGGTCCTTGGCTACCCATGAGAAAGTGTTCACGTTGAAGCCTGGTGTGTGACCCAGGTGGATTTTTATAAAGGACAGAAGGAGTTTCAGGGTTGACACGGGCACCCTCAGGGCACTGCATCCCCGCACGTGGAGACCGAGGCCAAAGAAACCCAGCACAGCCAGCTGAGGAGCAGCTGGAAAAGAGGGAGGTGAGCTCAAAGTTCCTGGCTTTTTAGGATCCTCCGCTGGAAGGGTCAACCATGGTACTGGTTGACCCCATTAGCTGAATTAAACCCACCTGCCATGGCCTGGGGCCCTCCCGGGTGGTGTCCTGTCTCAAAGGTCTGAATTTATGCCTGCCCTCTAGCCTTGAGGGGTCCTAACTTCTGGGAAAGAGGGGAAGAGAGGCCTCAGTATGTGGTGGGACAACCCCTGGTGTCTGCTTCTAGCATCCTAACATGTTCAAGTCAGATTCTACCTCCACGCATTCTGATTTAATTAGATGGAGGCTGGGCATCCCCACCCATGACCCACAACCCACCCCTTGAACTCCATTCCAGTTGGGTGGAGTCAGAATGTAAAACAAACCCTCTACAGGTGATTTCAGAACAACTTAAAAATAAACTTTTATTGAGATAAAATTAACACATTTTACAGTTCAATCATATTAAGAAAGGTTGCACACTCATCACAATCAGCTTTGGAACATTTTCTTCCTTCTTGTAGCCATCACTGTTGACCCTTATTTCCCCTGTACCTCACCTTCCATGGCCCCAGGTAATGATCCATCCTGTTGCTGTTTTCACTGGTCCACCCCTCCTGACTCCCCAGAAAACCATACAAAGCAAAGAACCAGCAAGAGCACTTAGGAAAAACCAATGGCAGGTGGTAGCATTCCTCTGTAGATTGCCAGTGGCTGGCAAACAGATTTGTCAAGTCTGCATATCCTCCAGCAAGGTATCCGTGAAGAAGACTGGCTTGGTTGTTTTAAGAACAAAGTTAGGTGGGTAAGAAAAAATAACTTTAATTGTATCTTTTTCATCTAGGTTCGTGCAGCTTGCTCCTGTGCTCTTGGCTATTTAACTTACAATGCAAATGCTTTCCGCATGCTACTAAAGGAATGCAGGAATAAACCCAATCAATTCATTCGTCTAAGTAATAACATATGCAGAGACGCAAATATTAACCCTGCATTTTTAAAGGAGTTTCAGTTGCAGCAAAGAGTGGGACTTCCTTCCTTAAGGTATTGTGCTTATATTTGATGTTGCTGTAGTAAAATGATTGCCGTTCAGAGGAACTTTAATATTGCTCAACGATGATCACAAAGAGGAACTATCCTTGATTTGAATAGAGCACGACAAAGATCTGTTTGACCACAATTATTCATACTCCTGAGATTTTGGGAGACAGCGTGTCTCCAAGTTTGCTCTGGGAAGACATTTTTGTGGAGACTATTGCTACCATGACCTCAGCATCAGGTAGTTTCCCTGGAGTTCATCTAAAGGGAAGTCAAACTCCCAAGATAGTAACTACCCAGAACTAACTCATGCCCACTTTGTTGGAGGTATGATGACAATTTCCAGGCATTTACTCAGAGATGACTATTCATTGCACCTTCATCCTGAACTTAAGTCACCGTTAAAGGAAAGAGAGCAGACTTTCCTTTTATGGGTGCATTTTCTTTTCTTTTGTAGTGGTAACCAAATTGCAGCTAGTCTGTAGCCACTTAGCAGCGATAGTCATATTTAGGAAACAGTACTGTTGTGATTGTATTATATCGAAATTAACATGCACAAACCCTGCCATTGGGTCACTTCTGACTCTTAAGGAATCCATAGGACAGAGCAGAATGGCTCCATTGTGTTTCTAAGGCTGTAGCTCTTTACAGGAGCACAACGCTTCATCTTTGTCTTGAGGATCGCTGGTGGTTTTGAACTGCTGAACTTAGGGCACAAGTTGTGAAAATCAGTTTCTTGATATACTTGAGCTATGTATTAATTCTCTTTTAATTGTCTCTTCTCCTTTTGAGTCATGTCCATCAGCAAATGAAAGTCCATCCATCCTGACTCCATGTTTGTCATGACTTACATCATCCATGTCATTCAGTTCAACTCTGATGATCCATCCATCATCTAGTCGTATTATGAGTGCCTTCCAAACGGAAGGGCTCATCTTCCAGCACTCTATAGTGTCAGTTCCTCTGAAGCGGATTGCTTGTAACTTTTTCCTAGTTTTTTTCATATTATGAAAGCTCTACTAAAAATATGTTCACCATGCAGGAGTGTGTTAGGCTGGCTTGATTAAAGAAAAATAATCCAGCGACCCTCAAATATGTGTAAGAAAGAGCTTTATATCAAGAAGTAATTATATATTGAGAAAACATCTCAGCCTAGTCCAACTCAAGTCCATCAGTCTGATACTAGTCCATCAGTTCAGATTCACACAGCCACATGCAATGATACAGAATGTGGAAACAACCCAGGCTGGGGGGTACAAAGTCCAGAGTTCTGACAGCAACCAGGGTCTGTGAGCAGGGAGTTAAAGGTACAGAGAGAGGGGGAGGTTCCCAGGACCCTTAAGAGAAGGTCATGCCCACAAGGAGTCACCATCAGGCTGTAACCTGTTTGACAGGCAAAATCCCACCCCTACACGTTTCTCTATTTTCAAGTTGACATGAGATTATTTAACTACCACAAGGACTCTGCTGGTCTTCAAAATACGAGTGCCAGAGCTTCCAGAATCACAACACATAAGCCACCAGAGTATGACAAGTTGACAAGTTGTGGAAATAATCCAGAATAAACAAGTGGTGAGATTCAGATATGAATCAGTAGATATGAAACTTTGTGGGAATTAGAAAATGGTAACCCTTCCCCAGTATACTTTACTGCCATCTGCTGGGAAACAGCATAGTCAGAGTAACAACACAAACCAATTACTTCCTTAAATAATGCTAATCTCTGGACTAGTGAATGCTCCTTTTTCAGGATTACACATCATGACAAATAGTAAACTCATAAGACTATTGTGAATAAGTGAGGCTGAATTGTTGAGAAAATAATTACTTCAATTATTGCTTTGCATTCTCTTTAGAACATTTGAATGTGCTGTATTTTGTCATCTTCATAACATTCCTATGAAGGAATTTGGTTTAAGTTAAATAATTGAAAATATATCAAAATATTAAGGCAAGGTCTTTATGATGGATAACAAGATACAACTGCAAAATATTCCTTGCACTCATTAATGGAAAGAGGAACTGGTTAGAATCACTGTAGCGTTTTTGGGGGAGGGGGGCGCGCATACATCACTTTTCTATCCATGTGTCACATCTCACCGTAAGAATGGCAGGTGATACTTCTCAGTTGTATAAATTTTGAAATATGTAGAGAGAGTAATTTATTCATGGTTTAAATGATTTCCATAAAGAGACCCTAAGCCTAAGACCTCCTAGTCTAACATTACTCTCCAGCCATGTGTTAGACAGGGTTCTCTAGAGAAACCCAGAACACTAATAGTTTTATATATATGTAGATAAAAAGGCATCTAACATAAGAAATACACAGTTAACTAATCTATAAAGCAGTGAAAATGGCTCGGTGCAATTCACTTACATGAGACAGCTAATATCCTGGCAGTCCTTCAAGTCTTGAGGGTTGCTGGGTAGTCCTCTGTAGAGCAATTCAGGCTATCTGGCCACAGGTAGCAAACAGCAAGGCAGGTCACCAATAGTCAGCTGGATAAAGGGTCCGATAGTCCCCAGCTCAAGAGATGTATACTCCAGGACTGTGACGAAGCAAGACTTGAAGGAACCCAACTCACAGCAACACAGTCCACGGATTAGGTGCCCCACAGGTAGTGTATCTTGCAAATCAAGACAGGGGATAAACCAGGCAGTCGGCTGGTCTGAAGATCCAAGAGCAAAAGAGAGAAAGGCCAGGATCGCTGAGCCATTTATATCTCCGCCTATCAATTAATCTCACATGTTTTTGTCACAACAAACCTGCCTATCTTCATTGGCCATGTTGGCACAATAAGCCTACCTATCACAAGCCATGACGACACCAGCATAAGAACAGATTGTGCACAATCTTACAGGTGGTAAATTGAGGCCTGCCTGTCAGTCATGAATACTAGCAATAACAAATGTTCCTTATTTAGTTGCTAGGAATCAATTTATAAAAATACTGATTTTAGGCTGAGCCCTGGTGATGTAAGTGGTTGAGTGCGGGACTGCAGCCCGTGGGCTTGGTGGTTCAAATCCAGTGGCTGCTCTCAGGAGCAGCACTGGGTAGTGCCCACGACCATCAGAGGCAGTGATGCCCACAAAAACAAAACAAAACAAAAAAAATACTGATTTTAACTCTGACATTTTGCTGCTAAAGAAATTTTGTAATGCCACATTTATAGAATTAAAATATTTTAAGAGCCTTCTTCCACCCACAAATTATATTAACTTAGTCACATCTAGTTATTTTTTGTAAATATGATCAATATAAATAATTCCATTGATATTTTATTGCTCTACATATAAAGCTTAAACTTTCTATTTTTTTTTTTTTTGGTGTGGGCATCACTGCCTCTGGTGATCTTGGGCGCTACTCAGCTACCACTGGATTTGAACTGCCAAGCCTGCAGGTGCACTCAACCACTTATGCCACCGGGGCTCAGCCCTTAAACTTTCTATTATTAACATATGCAATGGTGAACTCTTATTGACCATTATATGTTCAGATGTCTTACATTACATACATAGAAGCATCAGAACATGCTATGGTATTATGGTGTTTTATAATGCTATAATTTCCATATTCTCTTTATCTGAAATATCCCTTCCCTCCTTTATCCATCTAAATGTCCTATTTTCTTCAAAACTCATATGAAAATCTCTTCCATGCTTTCTTTCTTTGATCACTTCAAGCAAATTTAAGACTCCATATGTCTTACATGAATATGGCAGTGAACAAGTAAATAAATATAAAACATCTACAGGTCATGTGCGGAGTTAGTTCTCTGGAGTTTATGGACAGAAGCTCAAATCATCTTTTATTTTATTTGCTGTTTTTGTATACTGACATTTTCCTTAATGCCATTGTGTAAATTGGATGAGTTGGTTAGACAGACTGATGGAGGCCTCCTCCCTTTATCCTCTCTTGTGGTCTTGGGGACAACAAGGCAGGACTGTGGAAGGGCAGTTGGCTCCTTTGGTTGTGAGGCAGAGGTCTAAGGAGCTGGAAAACAGACAGTGGTGAGATGGAGAAAAGAAGAGAGAGATGGATAAATGTGGAAAATAGAGGAAAGAAAAGAGAATAAAATAGAAGACATCAATAATAATAAGCAGCTGTCATGAGATAGCACCAGATTTTAAAAAATAATAGGAAAATGTATGTTAAAAGGGGAAATCAGAGATGCACACAAAACATGTCAGAGCAAAACAAAACAACAAAAGAAAACAACAAAACCAGTAACAAAAAACAAGCGAGAAAAGCCTGTAAATAGTTCAAGGTCTCTTTGTTGACCTTTAGAAGTGTTTTCCAGTTAAGTCTGATGGGAAGCCATGCCCTCGCCACAAAGTCTATTTTTATTTATTCCCTGCGGACTTCATTTCTTTGCTCCCCTTCCTATTCCATTGCACACCCTTAGTGTTTCACCTCAGTGTGGTAGAGTAAGATCAGATGCAATTCCTGCACTGTGTCTCCTGTGTTGTTCCCTGTAGCACTATGGATCAGTGAGGGATGTCTTGTCTTGTGATGGGGCGGGTCCTATGGTCCTCTATGCATGGGCTGCTCTGAGTAGGAATATCGTTCTCTGGGCTTGGTGGACCAGGATGTGCTCCACTCTTTCTTCCTCCCTCTTCATTTGTTCCTGTGATCTCTCATCAGACATAGCTGTAGCTTCAGTGCTGTCCTCTGAAGTGAATTCTTCACTCATTATAATTCACATTATTATCTCTGCAGGTCCATGTAGATAAAACAGGCTGGATAAACAATCTGGAGGAGAAAACAATAGGACCCATGGTTCCAGGGGGATGTGGGAGAGGGAGAGGCAGGTGATGGAAAGGTGGGGGTAAGGAAGTGAGTGTTAACAAATCTAGGGACAAGGGAACAAAAAGTGATCCAGAATTGATGGCAAGGATTTGATAGGAGGCCTGCTAAGGCTTGATCAAGGGCAATGTAACCAAGAGAAATGACTGAAATCCACATGAAGGCTGATTGTGATAGTAGGACAAAAGGAAAGTAAAAGGAAATAGAGGAAAGAAGCAGGAGGCAGAGGTCATTTATAGAGGTCTAAATACAGGCATGCACATTTGTAAATATATTTACATATGATGATGGGGAAATAGATCTATGTGGATATATTTATAGGCTTAGTATTAAGATAGCAGATGGACATTGGGCCTCTACTCAAGTACTCCCTCAACACAAGAACACTTTGTTCTATTAATCTGGCATTCTGTGATGCTCACTTTGCTGACAAAATCGCTGATGATAAAGCAGGTGCAGAAGCAAATGTGGTGAAGAAAGCTAATGGTGCCCAGCTATCAAAAGAGATACCATGTGAAGGTCTTAAAGGCTTGAGAATAAACAAGCAGCCATCTAGCTGAGAAGCAACAAAGCCCACATGGAAGAAACACACCAGCCTGTGTGATCATGAGGTGTTGATAGGATTGTGTATCAGGCATCAAAAAACAAAAAGTCATATCAATGTAAATGGAGTAGAGACCCAAAGCCCAACTGTAGGCAACTGGACATCCCCTTACAGAAAGGTTGTTTCGGGGAGCCGAGCCATTCAGAGTGCAGTATAGCACCAATGAAACATACAACATTCCTCCAGTTCTTTAATGCTTCCTCCCTCCTCTCTTGATCCCAATTCTGCCTTACAAATCTGGCTAGACCAGCGCATGTACACTGTGGTAGATATTTGCCGGAAACACAGGGAATCCAGGACAGATGAAACTCTTAGGACCGATGATGAGAGTATTGATATTAGGAGGGTAAGGGAAAGGTGGGGGAGAAAGGAGGGGACTAATCACAATGACCTACATATAACCTCCTCCCTGGGGGATAGATAACAGAAGAGTGGGTGAAGGGAAACATGTCAGTATAAGACACGACAAAGTAATAATAATTTATAAATTATCAAGGGTTTGTGAGGGAGGAAGGGTAGAGGAGTGGGGGGAAATGAGCTGATACCAAGGGCTGAAGTGGAAAGCAAATGTTTTGAGAATGATGATGGCAACAAATGTACACATGTGCAAATAACACAATGGATAGATGGATGGGTAGTGATAAGAGTTATAGGAGCCCCCAATAAAATGATTTTTAAAGGGGGTAATCAGAAATATATTTTACTAAGACAAAAGAGCAAAAAGTGATAATGGATAGATGCGCAGGAAAGAGAATGGCAAAAAAGACAAGACTCAGGTATGGCTTGGGTGTAGGTGCTGAAGTTCCTTTGCTATGGCAGTTTGAATGTGGCCAGTACTTAGAGGAGGGCGTGGGGGATGGGGTGGCATTTTTGAATGGACGTGTCAGAATCTACAGGCCTGCCTGTTTATGCCTGGGGGCAATGGGCATTCTTAGGAGGGTGGGGTATCACTGCAAGAGGACACCCGAGGAGAAAGTAGGAATGAACTAGAAAAAAAGTAATAAAAATATTAGAACAAAAGTACAAACAAAAAAAATTTTTTAAAAAAGTACAAACATTGAAGAAAATAAAGTAAAATAATAAAACCATCTGGGTGGGGATTCCTGCTCCTTTATTCATGTGTGTGTGTGTGTGTGTGTGTGTGTGTGTGTGTGTGTGTGAGACGTGGTGGTGGGGGCACTGGAGAAAGAAAAAGGAAGGAGGAAAATGGCAAGACACATAGCTTGGGTTCTAAGAATGTGTACAGGACACTGCCCTCCTCATATGTTACCCATGCAGAGTCCCCAGAGCCAGCAGGGTAAGAGGTTTAGTGGCCAGGGGCTGGGAAATATTGGCCAGGTGAGGAGATGCAGGGCTCAAAGCAGCAGCTTCTCAGTGGGAAAGGGGAGTCTGCCAGCAGACGTTGCAACTCTCCCATTTTAAGAAACTTGGCTCTACTTAGATTCTACATTTTCTTGTTTCTAGAAAGTACAGACCCTGTCTGCCAGTTGGTGAGGAGATCTTCTGTGCTTGTTGTCTGGTGGCCACATTCCCCCACCTGTTCCATAGTTCAATGGTCTCATATACATGTGGAAGCAGGACATTCAATAAGTACAAACAATTCTAGAAAAATATCTCAAAGCTCCTTGCCCTTAAGTTGATTCAGGGTAAGAATAACTGTGTTAGTTCAGCTATACTAGAGAAACAAACGCATAAGCATGCAAATGCATTTAAGGGAAAGGTATGTATACAAGAGCAACTATACATCAAGAAAACATCCCCGCCCAGTCCAGTTCAAGGTCATAAGCCTGATGTTATTAGCCCATATGTCCAATACCAACCCATAAATCCTTGTCAGATTAATGAAGCATATGCAGCAAAACCAGAGCAATCACAGGCCAGTATGCAGACTCTTGTATATCCAGTGGCGGTAGAAGCATCTCAGCGCTGGTAGGAATCTCTACATGACTTTTCCGGCTTCAGAGGTCTAGTTCCATGAGGGTAAGCCCATGTGGCTTCTCCTCCAGTATGTCTCACAGGGAATCAGCCTTGTGTCTTCTCAGAGCGTCTCCAAGGGACTGAGTCTCTCACCTCCAAGGGGGAAATACAGGCAGATTCCCCAGAATTCCTAGGAGAAAGCCATGCCCACACAGAGGTCTCATTAGCTATCTTCAGATAGCTATGTACTATCTACACCTCCAATCCTGAAATTGACACCAGATCAGTGACTGCAACAGTGAGCCTAAAGAACAGAGGAGAACTGCCCTTGCGGGGTTCTGAAACTCTTCACAGGAGTACAGACCCTTATCTTCTGCTTAGCACCAGGGCTTCTAGAATTATCACAGAGAATATTAATTATGACTGCCAGAAGAGTGGACAATGGCCTTGGAAGAAGTACAGACAGAATGTTCCTTGGAAGTGAAGAGGGCGAGAACTTCATCTCACTTCATTTGAACATGTTATCAGGAAACATCTGGCTCCAGAAAAGGACATCATGCCTGGCAAAGTCAATGGTTAACTAAAAAGAGGAAGACCGTCACTAAGATGGATTCACCCAGTGGCTCAAACGTAGGAATGCTTGTGAAGATGTGCAGAGCCAGGCAGTGTTTGGATCTGCTATTTATGAGTCAGAACCAATTTGTAGCATCTAACATCATATGTGTAGAGGAAAACATGTAATTCCAATAGTGCAAAAGAGGGGCAAAGAAAGTATATTGTAAAGCTCAGACATTAAGCATGGAATAATATTGAAGTTGATGATGATGAAGATGGCAAAGTGTAACGCCTAGAGCAGGTGTCAGCAGTTTTTTCAATTATGGAAATTATTCTCTCAGAGAAAGATTTTCCATTCTTTTTTTTTTTGGCATCACTGCTCTCTGGTGGTCGTGGGAGCTACCCAGCGCTGCCCTTGAGAGCTGCCACTGGATTTGAACTGCCAAGCCCACACTCAAGCCCCATTGGGGCTCAGTTTCATCCATTTTCATAACTAGGTTGTAAATAATTTTTATTCAACCAGTTTCCTGTGGATTAAGCGTATTTCTACTATTTGTGCTACAATGTGTAACTGTGCATATTTCACTTCACTTCAGATTAAATCCCAAGAACTTAGTGAGTCAAAGGGTAAATGCATATGTGGTTTTGTCAGATGTTATTAAATTCCCTTTTTTAATGGTGCCATCATTTTGCACCTGTTTTAGGATGGTTTGACGAGAGAAACACATCCAAGGACACTCCTACATGTGTAAGAAAGAGCTTGATAACAAGAAGTAATTGTATATTAAGCAAACACCCCGTCCAAATCAAGTCTTTAAGTCTGATACTAGTCCCGAAGTCCCTCTTCAGACTCACACAGCCACATATAATAATGCAGAATGCAGGAAACTCACAGACCACCAGGCACCGAGTCTTGTGACTCTAAAGGCAGTGGGAACATCACAGTGCACTGGCAAGTGTCAGAGTGGCTTGCCCGCAGAAACGTAAAGGCAGAAAGAGAGGGGGGTTAGTTCCTAGGACTCTCCTCATGAGAAGGCTATGCACACAAGGAGTCACCATCAGGCTGTGACCAGATCGACAGATTGAATACCACCCCATACACTATTATTTATCTTCAAGTTGACATGAAATTATGTAACTACCACAGCACTCATAGCAGAAATGTATGTTTACCAAGTGTTGTCAAGATTTTGAACTTTGGTCTATCTGATATGCAACATTCGGTATCTCAGAGTTTTATATTTCTCTAAATATGAGTATCATTTTGTTTTGTAAGATATTCAGAAAATAGCAATATTTGCATAAACTTAATGAACATTTATTCTAATTCTTTATAATGCAATTGAATGTTCGGGTGATTCAGGATGATCTCTGATCATTACATGACTATCAATTACTATATAATGGATAAACCTGTAATTCACTAATCAAGGTATTTGGTCAACAGAATGCAATATAAATAAAAATTTTAAATAAAAAATTAATGATCTAGTGAACAGGATAATCATACAGCTTTTCAATAGCAAAACCAGTCTACAATTAGGGTTGCTAGACAGACTGTATGAATTATACCTTTAGGCACTGAACATGATACATGAAAGTACTGTCTTTACATATTCCATTTTTAAAAAAAATAAAAATGTTTTCCTTTCAGTCTGGAAAAAAATGGAGGACCATCTATAATTCCGATCTTTAAAAAAGGTAATGGATTTTTCTTTAATTTCTTTACCATCTTATACTTCTTTTACAATTCTTTGTTCCATTTCTGAAAATTCAAAATAGAGAAGCAATCTAAAGTGTATTTGTGAACTTTTACTCTTGTAATTCCATCTCTTTAGAATATCTTCCCATTTGTAAGACATACTGTCTCACATAGCACTGTATGTTTTCATTTAGGTTATATAATTAATTGCAAAGATCACACAGAACTCACAATGATCATGATAATGAGATTTATTATGAAAACTAACAGGTTATCTTTCACGCGGAAAAGCTCAGGATAGAGTTAAGACAGGACATAGAGTTCTTTTAGGGGTGCTATTAGTTGACCAAAGCCTCAACTTGAAGGCACTCAACTTCAGCTCCCATGGGTCGGCAAGCCCAGTTCCTCTAATGATGTGCCCAGGGGTACCCCCTCTATAAGCAGCCTTGCTCAAAAGGCCCCAGCTTTACTTGCTCTGTGGATGGCAGAGTCCACCACTCTTATCTCATACTCTGGATTCTGTTCTGCCACTGCAGGTGGCTTTGTCACACCTCTGATGTCAAAGCTGTCTTCCTGAGTTCAGGAAGTTCACTGCACAGGGATCTCGGGAGGGGATGTCCCCTTCACCCTGCTCCTGAGGTGGTTTATTTTTTATATTGCATGATGGCAATCACAAGGAATCCTGTTAACAAACACTCCCAAGGGAATCATTAATACTATTAGTATCTTTCCGTACCTTGTTACCCAGAGCCATTCGGAAAAAGTCTTTTGGTGGAAGTTAGAGACTTATGTATTAAATAATTCAGTCCTGTAACCATGTTAACCATTTCTTTTAACATCCACTAATAGTTGACAGATCGCTGTTTGTTCTCACAAGCATAGAAGTGACAGTTTAAACATGTAAACACGACTTACATCCTATTCTAGTTATTGTACTGTTACATGTACAACTCATCTAGTAAATTCAAGGTGGAAGCCATATTTTCCACTAATAGACTTTACAGTTTGACTTCTCAGTAACGTAGGCTTTGAAAGATCAACATCTGGATCGTATACTACTTACCTCTTGCTGTTAGTCACACAAGAGGGAAGACATTATTTCTTGATTTCAAGAATATGCCTAGGGTTTATTCGTGTGCTTGGAGTAGAAGCAAAATTTGGTATATTGTAATCAAAAGTATCATTCGAAAGTAAAAATCTGTTTGCTAGAGGCACAAATTAGAAAGTAATTAGGAAATGGCAAAAAGAGAAAAATAATTAACTTTCTGTATTCAGGAAGTAACAGGGAAGTTGGACATGTGTGGTAGGCTATATGTCTAAAAACATGGGTAAAAGAATGTCTTGTTGTTTATAGGAATTCTTCAGGATGAGTAATTTATGCACACACACAAATGTTAATACTGACTTCCACACAACAATCTTGGTGCCAGGAATGGTTTGAGGGAATTGTCACTAATTTGTGAAAAATAAGGACAATATAACAAGCTTCTGATAGAATTTATTTCATTCAATGTAAAGCCCATGAGTTTTGGATACTGCCCTTTCCACTAGCTTTTGTTGTTAAATTTCCTTTTACAAATTGAAGTTTACAATAATTGGTATTTGTTTACTAGTTTCAACTTGAGCATAATACTCTTGGTAATCATAGACTAGTCCACAAAGTTTTTTCAGTTCTGAAATCTGAAAGTCTGGACTCTAAAGAACGAAGAACTATTAGTAAGGAGACAATAGCCAGGGTTTTTTTTAGGCTTAACAAAGAGAAATTCAATTGTGGTTCTCTTATTTTTAGGAAAAGAACATCGAAGAAAATCAATACCTAAAATTCAACCAAAAGACTCCTTGACTTTAATACCTCCTGTAACAAATTTCAAGGGACTCTTCAGAAAAACAAAAGGAGGTGCTGTTTCTCATAATATTTTTTCTTTTTCATCTTCATCTTCATCAGACATTATAAAAGTTTCAAGACCAAGAATAGTGGTTTTAAGCCAACTTGGGAAACATGTGCAAAATGTCAACGTGGAGCTTCCAGACACCTTATAAAGACATCTTGTATGAGAGGATTCCTGAGTAGTCTTTTAAAATGGAAATTCTTGATATTGACACTAAACAGATTTTTCTCAGCAGGTCTACTGGAATTTAACATCAGGCAGAAATATGGTTTCAAAAAACAAGTGGTTTTCTGTAATACAATATCTCTTAAATCTATGTGGTAGCAATATGCTGAGCTACATAGGTCTGATTCACTTCAATGTCCATTGTAATGAGAGTATAAATGCACGAGGCTTCTAGAATATGACACGTGCCCTTTCAAAGCCCTTATTTAAAAAAATCTGAGGGGTTCATCAAAATAAATGGTCTAATTAAAAATGTGGCCAGTAGTGTTTACTAATCTCCATAGAGTATATTTGATGATAGTCTTTGTGGCCTAACACCACAGTATTCTTGATGGTTTTGCCTTAAAAACATTCTGTCTAGTAAGAACGTTTTAGTGATGCCTCATATTTAGTGGTAGACTGATATAATAGAGACGAAAGCTGAGCCTCCTTTTTTTCCTTTAAAGGAAATCCCCTTTCTACCTGTCTTTGTTCAGTTTCTGCAATGGAGATCTTGCTCTCTTACCCAGTTTTTATCTGGGCTGCGTTGAATATGTATACGAAGTTACATGTATCAAAGATGGCATATACCCCCTACCTTAAATGTTTGTGACAGAAAGAAGAAATCTTGGTAAATTTTTTTGGGGGGGCATCACTGCCCCCTGGTGGTGGAAGTAGAAGGCCCAGCCTTGCCCCTGGAGAGCGCTGCTGGATTTGAACCTCAACCCAGTGGGCCGCAGTCCTGTGCACAACCACTATGCCACTGGGGCTCAGCCCAAATTTTTTCATACTTTATGGACTCTGACTGTAATGTTGCTGTTGCTACGTGACAACAGTTCAGTTCAGACTCACAGTAACCCCATAGGAAAAAGCATCAGAATAGAGCCTGGTCCTGTGCCACTTTCTAACAACTGCAATGTTTGGGCCCATTGTTACAGCCATGGTGAGTCCATTTTACTGAAGGTTTTCTTTTTCCGTGGTCTCTACCAAGCATCAAAGAAAGGTGGAAAGAATACAATCTCTGTACCAAAAAGAACTGGTCGACATTTAACCATTCTAGGAGGTAGTATATGAGCATGAACCAGTGGTGCACAAGGAAGAAGTTGAAGCTGCACTGAGAGCATTGGCTAAAAAAAAAGTCTCCGGGAAGTGATGGAATACACCACGTGAGATTTTCCAACACGCTCACGAAGCAGTGGACGTGCTCAGTTGTCTTTCTTGGCCAACCAACTGGAAGAGATTCACATTTGTATCCATTCCAAAAACAGGTGACCCAACAGAATGCTCAAATTAAAGAACAAAACATCGATATTGTATGCAAGTACATTTTGCTTAAGATCATCCAACAAGGTTGTAGCAGTACATTGACAGGGAAGCTCTGGCCAAATTCAGAAAAGGTCCCAGAACATAGGATATCATTACTGACGGCAGATGGATTCTGGGTGAAAGCGAAGAACACCAGAAAGATGTCTATTTGTGTTTTATTGAGTATGACAAGGCATTTGATTGTGTAGATAATAAACTCTGGATAATCTTGAGAAAAACGGGAGTTCCAGAACACCTGATTGTGCCCATGAGGAACTTAGAACAAGGGAATACTGCATAGTTTAACTCAGGAAAGGTGTGTGAAAGGGTTGTATCATCTCAACATACTTCTTCAATCTGTACACAGAGCAGTAGTCAGAGAAGCATGATTATATGAAGAAAAAGGAGGCACTGGGATTGGGGGCTTAACATGCTTCAATATGCAGGTGATACAATCTTGCTTGCTGAGAGAGGACTCGAAGCACTTGCTGATTTAGACCAACCATTGCAGCCTGCAGCATGGATTATAACTTAAAGATCTAAATCTTCACTATTGGCCCAATAGTTAACATCATGATAAAGTAAGAGAAGGTTGAAGTTGTCAATGCTATTGGAAGCAGCAGTCAAGAGATCAAAACATGGGTTGCGGGTAAATCTGCTGGGCAAGACCTCTTGAGAATCCTGAAAAACAAGGATGTTGCTCTGAAGAATAAGGTGTACCTGCTGATGAACACAAAACTATCCTTTTGTTCTTCAATATCTCCTCCCCTTACTATTATAGTCTTTGTTTTACCTCATTAGTCTTGTTAGACATGCGTATATGCATTTATATAATTAAGTGTTGGATGCATGAAAGCCAAGATAGATAACCCTTCAGAAACAGTAATGGGAGTAACGATTCCGTGAGTGTATGGGAAGAGTGGAGGGAGCTGACAGCAATGCTGACTGTATAACCCCACTTGAGGGGAATGAGTAACAGAACTGCAGATGCAGATGAATACATTGGATAGTGTAAGATATGGCAAATAAATATATGAGGGGGTGCACAAAAATAATTGTTCCCCCCCCCCCAAGCTATGTATTTTAATTTTTTTTTCTCTCACATCACTGCCCTGGTGGGAATAGGAAGCCCAGCCTTGCTCCTGGAGAGGTGCTGCTGGATTTGAATCATCAACCCTGTGAGTTGCAGTCCCGCACACAACCACTGTGCTACCAGGGCTCAGCATATTTTAATTTTTTTACAAAACCACCTTAACACCTTCAAAGTATTCTTCATTACACTTAATACATTTATCAAATCTGTAATTCCATTCTTAGAAACATTTTTGAAACTCATCTGTTTGAATGGCTAATAGCATTTCCCTTTGGTTTTTTTCTTCACCTCTTCTACGTCTTCAAATCGCAGTCTCTTAATGTCCCTCTTCATTCCCAGAAACAAAAAGTCAAATGAACTGAGGTCAGGTGAGTAAGGTATGTGGGCAGGAGAGGCAAGCTGTTTTTTACCCAAAACTGGCACACTGAGGTTGCTGTGTGAGCAGGTGGCAAAACCAGGCAAAATCACATATTAGTCTTTTGTTGAACAGTTATGTAATCTTTTCAGAACCCCAAACTAAAAGGTTTGATTAACAGTCTGATCTGGTGCAACTAACTCCAAACACACCACAAGTTCACATTTTCATCTGTTCGGGAAGTTGACGGATGTCCAGAATGAAGTTTGCTCTCAATCAACATTTCATCTTTTTTGAAACAAACTCACTTGAGTTTTTCCTATAGCGCTGTCCTTATAAACTGTGTTCAACATTTGTTGAACTTTGTGTTCAACATCACAAAGTTTCTGGGGCATTTTTCCCAAGCAGGAAACAAAATTTCACAGATGCACACTGTTCTCTTAAGTCAGCCTTCACAGAAAACAAAGTTCATGTGAAACTGCTTTTACAAAAAAATTCTCTGGGACCAATGAGAACCTTCCCAGGCCACACCATTAGGTGCACTAACTCATAGCATGGGGCTTGCTGTTCACCTAGTGGAAAAAAAAAGTACTACAAAAAGCTTTGCCCAGCAGCGCTTTCCCCCCATTTTGAGGGGGTGTTTTTTGGCTATGCTAGTATAATAGGCTTCCTGGGGAGTGGAGTGTTAGAGGGAGAGGATTGAAGGGAGCTGACATCAGAGTTCAAGAGGAAAGAAAATGTTTTGAAATTGATGGTGGCAGCCAATGAAAAATTATGCTTGATCTGAGTTATGAATTGTTATCTGCAAGAGCTCCCAATAATATTTAAAAAACAAAATAAAACTGATTGTGGTAGCAAAAAAAAAAGTAAGATGCACCCGACCCAGGCTATGGTATTTCTAATTGCCTCATACGTATGTGAAAGTTGGATGTTGAATAAAAAAGACCAAAGAAGAATCAATGCATTTGAACTGTGGTGCTGGACTTCTAAAAGGACAAGCCAATCTGTCTTGGAAGAAGTATGGCCAGAATGCTCCTTAGAGGACTGGACATGTTG
Organism: Nesogale talazaci; assembly: GCA_004026705.1. Classification (NCBI taxonomy): domain Eukaryota; kingdom Metazoa; phylum Chordata; class Mammalia; order Afrosoricida; family Tenrecidae; genus Nesogale; species Nesogale talazaci. The sequence continues at coordinate 15,561 of PVJH01005081.1, read as the reverse complement.
TCAAGTGAGAGAAGTTCCTGGAGCAGGACATCATCATTGGTAAAGCAGCAGGGCAGTGAAGAGGAAGGCTCTCAAGCAGAGAGACACTGACACTGTGGCTGCAGTGAGGATGGCTTCATGGCAGCAGGCAGTGTTTTGCTCTGTTGTGCACAAGATGGCTATGACTTTATGGCACCTCACAAACCAAGCATCAATTTCTTCTCTAGAGGACATGGATACCATGTCCAAACTATGTGAGATGAAATCTCACTCTTCTCCCTTTTTTTTTCGTTTTGTTTTGTTTTGGGGCATCACTGCCCTCTGGTGGTCGTGGGAGCTACCCAGCGCTGCTCCTGAGAGCCGCTGCTGGATTTGAACTGCCAAGCTTGCAGGGCTGCAGTCCTGCACTCAACCACTTACACCACCAGGGCTCAGCCCCTCCTCCCTTCTAAGAAGCATGTTGGATATACTTATACGAAGACAAATCTGTTCACCCTCTGGCTCTGCAAGGTAGATGCAATATTCCTCACCAACACCATAATTCAAAGCACAAATTCTTCTCCAGTTTTCCTTTTGCATTGTCCGGTTTTCACATGCATCTGAAACAAATGGAAATACCATGGTTTGCGTGATGCAACGATACAACTGTTCAATGATGTGGCAGTCATGTATTTGTGATGTCAATTTCATGATTGGGATATAGGGGTTGAGTCTAGCCTGTTAATCTGGAGATAGCCAATGAGGCCTCTGTGTGGGCATGGCTTTCTTCTGAGAATTCTGGGAAGTCTCACGGTATTTCAAAATTGGAGGAGAGACTTGACTCTCAGTCTCTGATATGACAAACTCCTGACAAGATGAGATGACAGCATGCTGATCAATCTTGATTTCTGGAACCTAGTGGAGTTGGAGGAGAAGCCACATGGGCTTGTCCTGATGGAACCAGACCTCTATGGCCGGAGAAGCTGCAGAGAGACCCCTGTTAGCGCTGAAATGCTTTTACCGCCAATGGACACTGCTGACGGACTATGAGCCCTGGAAACTAGGAGCCATGGGGAGACCCCTGCCAGCACCAGGACGTCTCTACCCCAGCTGGATACACAAGACTCTGCACCCACTGGCCTGTGACTTCATCAGTTGGAAGGAAACTTTATAGACCAGTGTCGGAGATATGGGCTAATATCGGACTTATGACCTTGGACTAGACTGGGATGTTTTCTCAATGTTCCATTCCTCTTGTATATAAACCTTTCCTTTAAATCCATATGTGTGTCTATGAATTTGTTTCTCTAGTCTACCCACACCAACACAGATGACATCAGTCATATTTTTTTCAATCCAAAAGAAGGCAGAAGAAAAACAAGAAAACAAGGATGGGCTGAAAGGAAAAACATGATAAAATGTTCAAATTTAACCTACTATATCTGCAATAATTCACTTCCGGATGTACTCTGTAAATGGTCTGATGGTATTCAATGGAGGCTTATTTCCCATGGAGTCTGGGCAAATGGATTCAGGCTTTCTCTGTCATCCATATCTTTCTGCAAACTAGAGTTCATAATTTAAGCACTAACCAACTTCCCTCCTCTGATGTGGAATTTTGTTACTTATAATCCTTGGTTTACAGAGATTGTTGTGCTTCTTTGTGAGGTTGCTATCACGTCCCTTAGACTGCCGCTTGTTTTTAGACAAACTTTTAAGTCAGTGCACCATCTGATTTCTTCACCACACTTACTTATTGTACCCTTATCAGTCATTCCTTCATGAGAGTTTTACTTTGGATTTTTATAATAAATTATAGTTTTATAAAACAATGTATACATCAATACAATGTGTACATTAATCTCATTTCTCACAAAAACAAGTTATGGTTTAAGTACAGAAATAGAATAAACAAAAGATACTCTTGGTGAATTATTAACATAATGTCTTCTACAATTTGATATAAAAAATAAACACTAAAATTTAATTTTAAAATACTACCTTTAGAGGTTTTATGTAAAGTAAATATCAAATCTTCAAGACCAATTGTGGTACTTTTATGGCAGCTTCTCCAACTTCTTTTGATATATCTAATCCTAGAGGACATCTGCAAAGCAAGCACATAGTCAGATTATTTTTCATGTTCTGTCACCAGTTCTACAGATATATTAAAATTCTAACTGTAAATTCTATTGCTTTCAAATGTTAAAAACATTTAAGTTTTAAAATGAAAAAAATTAAGTGTAAATCCTGATGAAGGGCTGAGCCCCGGTGGCGTAGTGGTTGTGCATGGGACTGCGGCCCACTGGGATGGAGGTTCAATTCCATCTCCATAGGAGCAAAGGCTGGGCCTCCTACTCCCACCATGAGAGGGCAATGATGCCCCAAAAAAACAACAAAACAAAACAAAAAAATCCTGATGAAAATAAAGGATCAAAACATTTTATCCTCTTGTTGCAGTCAAACAAGTGACCATTATTATTCTAGAAATTCTCCAGGTTTCTGTCAATTCTGCTCTGAATTTTTAAAACCTGACTTACCCCTTTTGTATCTTCTTTTCACACTCTTGACATGAAGAGGACTTAGTTCCCACCCCTTTGTTCCTCTTCAGTAAATAACTGTACCTTTTATCTGCTTTTCTACAATGTTGCACAAGGGACGCCAACCAAGAAAAAAACCATCATATTTCCACCAAAGGAGGTTACAACTGGATCAGAAGACATATTCTATATTAGGCCACTCTGTTAACACAAGGGAGTCCTCCTGATGTTACAATGTTCACTTATGACCAGCCTTAAGTGATCCAAATAACACAGCTATTAGAGTATCATGTTTACAAGTTTTAAAATGTCCTATGAAGTAACACTCAAAAGAGAACTAAGTTAGAGTATAACATATAATCATGCTTTACCTGTCTGCCCATTATTAACTGACAGAGTAGAATTTAATAGCAATTTAATGGAATTTAAAGAGAGAAAAAAGCTCTTTTGGAATTTTGATTTGGGAGTAGGTAGTCTTACAGCAAACAGCTATTAATTAATTAGTTAATTTGTTGTGGGGTGTGTGTGTGTGTGTGTTTCTCAGCTGCCTGTGAAGGAGAATAATTCCAAACCAGTTTCACACTGGAAAGCTTTTGCACATTTTCCTCAAATATATCCTAGCTAGTCCTGAGATGATCTTGACATTGGAAATCTGATGGCATGGATTGCATTTTGGTCCCAAATGATGTAATTCTTTATCAATATCCAATGTCTGTTTTATCTATGATTTGTCAAAACTTTTACAATTTGATCCTGTTGCAAAAATATTTCTCATTCTTGATATGAAAGAAATCAGTGATTTTCATGAAATTAATGTGACTCTCCTTTAAGTATTTCCAGAATGTCAATAAATTTCTCAAATATAAAAGCAAACTACAGGTTTTCACTTTTAAAGTATAACTTGTGTAATGATTAGAAATACCATCACCTACTTTGGTTCATAGCGGATACCCTCTGGGTTGTATAAAATGCCCAAACCAGCACGTAATCTTTCAATGCCGTTCCTAAAAGTGATTAAAATAAAATAAATAGCTCCAAGACTTAAAGAAAAGAAGTTTATCATGATAAAATGACAAACATAAAGCCCACAGTTAAGAAGGCAACGCATATACCATACTCCACGGCTTACCAGGCAATCATAACCCCATTGTCAGTGCACAGCTTGGGAGGAGGGCACAACAAAGTGCACTGAGTTAGGTCTGTTACAACTCCCAGTGCTTTTCGGATGTGCATGTTACTTGCCACGCCTCCAGATGCAACCTACAGGGGTTAAGATGATCAAAATGAATGACTGTCTATATGAGTATGACCCAAACTGTTAGTTAAACTTGCAGGAAATATCAACATGATGCAGTAAGAAAATGTCAGATTTTGATAGATAAGTAATGAGCAAACGATATAAAATTTGACAACAATTTCATTATCAACATGTGATCAATATTAATAGTTTTGTATTTTTCATCTATGCATTTCTTAATTGTGAACATAGTATTACAATAATTTAGACAATATAATTTTACTTCTAAGTTTTAATTACATTTAATATTCACACAATGTTTGACTTTGTAAACCCTACTACCACTGAAACATTTTCCTACTTTAAAATTTTCAACAGTTAAGGTTTAAACCACAATCATAGAGAGTGTATCAAAGTACATTTAAAGGGGTTTCTTCAGAGGAACATAATCTTATGATCAAAAATAGTGACAATAGTTACTACATTTGGTTTCTTTATTGGAAACCTTTTTTCCAAATTCAATGAGAATTCAATTCAATGGAGTTTTTTTGCTGCTGTTTTATGCCAATCAGGCTGTACAGATGTACCATGAAGCTGCCACACCTGCACACTCAAGAGTTGCTACTATATAAATGGACAGTGGGTGCTGACTGGGCTGCTAATTGAAAGGTCGGCAGTCTGAAGCCACCAGTCGGCTCTGCGGGGGAGGATGAGATTTTCTACTCCTGTGAATATTCGCAGTCTCGGAAACTCACAGAGGAAGTTCTGTCCTGCCTAGAGCATTGCTGTGTGTCAGCACGGACTCAGTGGCAATGGAAGTGATGACTCGGTGTGATAGGTAGGTTTGTTATGCCAACATGGCCACAGAAGATTGGTGGGTCTGTTGTGACGGCACGGCCAATGAACACATGGGATGAATTGAAGGGCAGAGATAGGAAGGGCTCGGCGAGTCCGCCCTCTCTCTTGCTTCCGGATCTTCGGACCAGAGAGCTGCCTTGTTCGTCCTCTGCCTCGACCTCCAAGCAGCATTACCCGTGGGACACCTAATTGTGGACTGTGTTGCTCTGAGTTGAGGTTCCTCCAAGCCCTACTTCGCCACGCTCCTGGGATATACATCTCTTGAGCTGGGGACTGTTGGACTCTGTCATCTGGCTGACTGTTGGCGACCTGCTTTGCTGTTTGCTGCCTGTGACCAGATAGCCTGGATTGCTCTACAGAGGACTACTCCGTGGCCCTCAAGACTTGAAGGACTGCCAGTCTTCTGGTTGCCTCACACAAGTGAGTCCCACCGAGCAATCTATATTGCTTTATAGATAATTAACTGTTTCTTTCTTATCTTATATACCTTTCTTTATATATAAATATATAAAAAGAATTACTAGTGTCTTGATTTTTATTTCTCTAAGAGAACCCTACCTGACACACTCGGGGATGATCGATAATGTTTTCTATCATAAATGACAATGATGTCTCCAAGGTGAACCAGAGACATATAGAAACCATAAACAGATGAATGGATTTTGGGCTTCCACTTAATTCCAGCCTCAATTTAAGAACAACTAGTTCTTATGACGTGCTTGATGCTTGCCCTCATGCAGACCTCATTGCAGATAAGCGTGCTGGAGAAAGTGTGTGAAGGAACTACATGGTATGTGGTATCAGTAGTAGTGTTTGGGTTTTAAAGGCTTGTCTTCAAACAAGCAGCCACCCAAGTGAGGTCAACTTAGTCCACATGGAAGAAACACATCAGCATGTGTGACTGAAGGATGATAAAGAATAAAAGAGAAATCCAGAGGAAATGGTTTAAGAGTTTAAAAGTGAACACCTGGTTTGCAGAAGGCATGGATGACAGTGGAATTTCAAAATCCATTTGCTGAGTCCACACATGGATTAAGCTTCTGATCAATTCTTTGATTATAGTGGAGGGATGTGAATAGCCTTGTTATCACAGTACTGCAAATCAATTATGGCAGATGTAGTTGAGTTAAAATGGAACATATAAGAAGGTAACCCCCAAAACCAGGTTTTTTTTCTTTCAAAACTATGTATTTAATTTTTTTTTACAAAACAACACTATCACCTTCAATGTACTCTCCATTGCACTTAATACATTTGTCAAATCTGCGATTCCATTCTTAGAAACATTTTTCAAACTCATCTGTTTGGATGGCTGACAGCACCTCCCTTGTTTTTTTCTCCACCTCTTCTATATCTTCAAATCACTTTCCTTTGCTGTCCCTCTTCATTTCCAGAAACAAAAAGAAGTTGCACAGAGTGAGGTCAGGTGAGTAAGGTGCATGGGCAGGAGAGGCAAACTGTTTTTTACCCAAAACTGGCACTCTGAGATAACTGTATTAGCAGGTAAATTGTCGTGGTGGCAAAACCAGTCTCCTATTTGCCACGAATCAGTCCTTTTTTTGTCGCACAGTCATGCAATCTTTTCCGAACTTCTAAATAGAAAATTTGACTAGCAGTCTGACCTGGTGGAATGAACTGCAAATGTACTATCCCCCTCATAGCAAAATACAAATGAGCATTTTTTTTGGGGTCATCTCCTCATATTATCATTTAATCTCTTTTGATCTATTTTAAAATTACTTCTGTTTTGCTTTGTGTTTTTAAGTGAAGGGGGAATATATGTGGCTTAAGCCTCTGAGGAATCCTCTGACCATAAATAAGGAATGTGAATACCATTGCGATCATGCAGAATGCATTGGAAAGTGGATTATTACAGAGGCAGTTAAAATTTATCACCTTATCATTCTTATGATTTTGCTCTAGTTTCTATTATTTCCTTTTCTATTGCAGTTTCTGTTTTACTTTGTCAGTGTTGTTCTTTTTAATGTTCTATGTATATGAGATCCAGGACAGGTAAATCTACAGGTCCAGTAACTGAATTAATGGTTCCTTGGGGGTGTGGCAGGGGAGGTTGGGGGGAAATGGAGAGTTAAAAATGATGAGTATGAGAATAAAGAAAATGTTCTAAAAATGATTGTGGTGGCAACTGTACAACTCCTCGGGTGCGACTGAAATATTCAATTTTATGATACAAATTATATGCCAATAAAATTGTTGGAAAAAAAATGGATGTTAGTGGGCTTTCTCTATTCAACATAATTTCACACAGCATATTGCATGAAGATCCACTGAGCCTTCATATGCAATCAATTAAGATCTCTAAAAAAGCGTAATATAAGATGGTTATTACTACTATACAACAAGACAATAAGCACTTACCAATACAGCATTAGTCTGCGATAACAAGCCCCTCTTCTGGCAAAATAGGATTGCACGGCATGTTGTTCTGGCAATGTGTCTGGCTGTTGTGTGCTGTACCAAAGCAGCAATGTCTGCAGCTGAAGACAGGACCTGTCCTGCCTCAATCCCTGCAAAAATGAAGGTAATTTAAAAGCACATCTAAAATTAGTTTTCTGTCCAAGTGTTAGAAAGTGTACCTTCTGTACCTTCTTCCTTTTCCTTTTGTGTTATTAATTTTTCAACATTGCTTTGAAGTCCAGAAAAAGAAAAATCACAATTTTTAGCACGTTGCATGGGGTGTTGGAGATCAAAACACAATTTATTTCCTTGTTTAGCCAAATGTTCTATAGCCTTCCCCCCACTCATGGTAGAGCACTCTGGATGTTTTATTAAAGAAAGTCTTCTTGCTACCTGTAAAACAAAAGTATACATTTCCTAATGAGTCATAAAAACCTATGTTTTACACAATATGCAAAGACAGTAAAAAATTACTAAAGCAAATAAAAAACTGCGTGAGCAAAACAGGCTTTACTTTTATGACAGCTGGTGACCAGTGAGATAGACAACTGCCTTCAGACATGTACGCAGTGACATCCAGTCACACTGCTTTCCTATTCTCAACTTTAGATCTTTTGTTAAAGTTGGAAAAAAGGTTTGACATTGACACTGATTTCTGAACTAAGAACTGTATGACTGTGAACATGCTCGATTCTTTCAATCATTTTTGTTATGGGCAGCAGTGATTTTTCTATGTGGCAGGCCGCTGCGTATTATTCTAAAGTAAAATAAGGAATCAGCTTAGTGTGACTAACAGGCATCGTGATTTTATCATGGAAGTTTGCATGTTACTTTTTATATCTGCTTTGTTATTTTACATCTATCCTTTATGGTTTACAAAATACTTTCACATGTATTTTCTAACAAAACACATATCGTATTTTTCTGACCATAAGATGCACCTGACCCTAAGACATATTCAGTTTTAGAGCAGGGAAACAAGAAAAAAATATCCTGAACCAAATAGTACCAGTCTACTAAAATGTTCCGGGGTCTGACACCTTCGGACCAGAAGACGCACCCTCGTTTCCCCCACTTTTTTTTTGGGGGGGGAGTGTATCTTATTATCCAAAAAATATGGTATCTACATCTGCAAGCTACTTAGCATCTCTGTGGATCGATCAAACTTCCTATTTTATTAAGAACGGATAAGAGGATATTTTTTATAAAATTAGACATTTTTTTCCTAAATGAGTATAAACTGTGTGGTCTAATAAAATATCATTCAGAAATAAGTGGATGAATAGTAGCACATCTATCAGTGTTTAGTTGAAACTTACACAGTAACAGAATACAATGGAGAAAAGAATTCTTAAAGGTACATTACCTTGTCAAGCATGTCACCTGGTGCAATGTCTAAGGACTTCCCAAGAAGCAAAAAATCTGAAACTCCTTGCACTAATGCCAGTAGACAGTGACCTCCAGATATCAAAAGGGCTAAAAAAGGAAATTCTACATTGTTGGTTAGCCTAATAGTGAGGGCATGGGCCTCCATATGATGGATGGGAATGAAAGGCTTTTGAAACTGGTTCACCAGCTGTAAGCTAAATGATAAACCTACTCCCAAGCTTAAAGCAAGTCCTGGCCTTGTAGTAGTTGCAATTGCCGTGAGGTCACTTGGAGAGAGATTGCTGGCAGAAACGGCTTCCTGCACTATGCGACGGATATTTTCTCTGTGAAGTTGTTGCGCTACTGGAGGGATAATCCCACCTGTTCTGAAATAAAAATGGGGAAAATACTTTTTCAAACAGTAAGAACCCAGGAAGAAAAATTATATATTGCAGCTGAAAGTATACATAATTTTGAAAGTATATTTTCAAATTAATTATAGACTCAAAACATTTTAAGTGATTTCAAATAAGTTTGGTTTATTATGCCACTACAATCAGAACTCAGTAGGTAGGAAGTTGGAGTGTCGCTCCAGACTTTTAACATGTGTAACAGATGCCTATAAATCTGTTTGTGGATCAAAGAAAGCAAAAAAATAATGCTGCATTGTTGGAAAACCACTTTTTTTTTTAATGGATAGACACGATAGAGCTGTGTTGTGGTTTTTTTTTCCTGTCCCCCACCTCTAGAGCTGTGTTTTAGGAAAAGTAATCCTTGCAAAAAAGGAGATTCCTAAAGAGGTTATTGCAAAGGCATTTTACAATGACATCTTGCACAGGGTGGTAGTACAGAATAAGAGAGAACTTCTTTGTACACCGGTGACTAAGTACTGCCTGGAGATTGGAGATATTCAAGAAATGCTGAGCTGAGCTCCACAGATGGCCCCTCTGAAGCCTGTTGTCCAATATTCTTTCAAGCGACCTATTTTAAACTATCCAGTCCTTTCACACTTCTTTGTAAAGGATAACGATGCTTCTCAGGCTATCAGATTCTTTTTTTTTCCCCTCACATCACTGGACTGGTAGGAATAGGAAGCCCAGCCTTGCTCCTGAAGAGCTGCGGCTAGATTTAAACCACCAACCCTGTGGGCTGCAGTCCTGCACACAACCACTGTGCCACTGGGACTCAGCTCCAGATTCTTTTCATCTTCATTCCGAGAAGGTCTAACCATCTTGCAAAGCCACCAAGCACCCTATATGGCAGATGCTGTACTAGGCACTAGGCAGAGTGTACTAAGTAGGAGAAACCACAATCCCAGTCTTGCAACTCCAATGAAATCTGTCCACCATGGATGACCCTACTATGGCACACTATTAGCATCAGAACACATTCGAGTCATCACCACAGTACAACAAAATGAGGAAAGAGAGGTGTACTTTGAGCAGTAAGATTAGCAAGATTAAGCAAGGATAAACCTTTTTGGAAAGATTAGTGACTTTATTGCAAAGAGCCTTAAAAGTCAAGTTAAGACTTGAGGTTGTTATACAGCAGTTACTGGAAAAGACTCCATGAAAGAAATATGCCAGAGCTGAGCCCCAGTGGTGTAGTGGTTGAGTGTGGGACTGCGGCTCACAGGCTTAGCGGTTCAAATCTAGCAGCGGCTCTCCAGGAGCAAGGTTAGGTAGCTCCCATGACCACCAGAGGCCAGTGATGCCCCAAAACAAAAAACAAACAATAAAGAAATATGCCTCTGAAATTTAACTTTTGGTGGGCGTGGGAGCTACCTAGCCTTGCTCCTGGAGAGCTGCTGCTGGATTTGAACAGCCAAGCCAATGGGCTGCAGTCCCGCACTCAACCACTACGCCACTGGGGCTCAGCCCTGAAATTTAACTTTTATATATTACAAATACAAGATAATTATTTAATTTTACTTTTCCCCAAAAGTGGAAGCTGCTAATATTTAACCAAACTAAATGTTTTGCCACTGAGTTAAATATGACTCATAGAGACCCGATAGCCTAGAGCACAACTGTCCCATAAGGGTTTTGATTTTCAGGTTCGAAATCTTTAATGGAAATAGATTGCCACACCTTTCTCCTTCCCAGTGGCTAAGGGGTTCTAACCTGAACGCTTAATTTCGGTACCACTAGTGCTCCACAATATCTACTTACTTTAAGTGAACTTCAGTTTGGGAATGTATTGCTTCTCCCAGCACATTTCCAGTTTCATCCACCACAGCAGCTGCTGTATCATCACAACTGGTTTCAATTCCTAACACTATTTTGTGAAGAAATCGCTTTTCAGGATGAGAAGTAAAACTACTTAAAAATTCACAAGTTTTCCTTTTTGATGCTTTAGAAAAAATTCCAGCTGTCTTATTCAATATTAGCATTTTTTATTTTATAGATAATTTCTGGAAAAAAATTACAGAAATAACTGATTATTTGGAATTGACGTTAGGTACTAGCAACTACTGTGTACAAGCCACCTATTTCACTAAGTAAACGTCTAATAGCTTGCTAGAAGCACTCTAAGAAATATTGTAAAACTAGCAAATGCCTGAGAATACAATTAACAGTGTGAATGCTCTTTAAGGAGGCAAACAGGGAAAGATATAGGGAATCGCTAGTTTGATTAGTTATTTACATATCATAGTTATTATCAAAGAATCCAATGTAAGCACTACTTTTGCAGTATGATCACTGTATGAATGACTAGTGTTATTTTTCATACCTAAAATTAATGCTAGTATCTTTTAAAAAAACAATTTATCAGCATCTTTCAAAGTAAAATTTAACTATTTGGTTAAAAAAGCTGTTCACATGAAACACAGCATGTAGCCCTGTAGTTGGGAAATTAAAAAAACTTGTCTCCAACAAACACACCCCTAATTAAACAACATCTGCCTATTTATTTTGTGCATGGATTACAACCTTACCATGTAAATTTCATTTTTTACTACCAAGGCTTATCATAACACACCTTTTTCAAAATAATGCTTTTGCTATCGTATCTAAGCAGCCTATCACTAAAGTACACTAGTGTTTGCAGACAGCTAAGTGACTCGTTTCATGCACTCAAAATCACCCGTCCTAGAACGTTCTTGGATATTGACCTACAAGGTTTCAACAAGAGCAAACAGAGTGGCCCTTGGATCGCACAGCCGGGAGAAGGCAAGCAGGGATTGGAAACGGGCGGCCTTATCTGGAGAGGGGAGAGCCGCACAGCACACTCCCGAGAGAAATGAGGTCGGCATCACCGAATCTGCGCAGGACTATGGGCGAGCCCAGTGGAAGCGGTTTGGGGCCGCTCCGCGCTTCTTTTCCGGATCAAGAAACCTCCCAATTAAACCCGGGGGATGTGGCCGCGATAAGGTGGCAAGGCAAGGGGCGCAATAAACTCGAACTGCTTTTGTAAGCTGTACAAAAACGTCAGTCAGGGGAGAGCGAGCCAATGCACCCACCTTCCTATTAAATGACAGAGTTCCCGTCTCCCTTCCCTAGCAAAGCAGTAGCCCGCTACCCTTTCTAGCGCAGAAAGCCCGAGGCGGGCGCTCAGGAAGTGACGCCATCGACAGGCACCTCCGTGACCGGAAGTTCCCACTCACAGCAACGAAACACACCGGAGCTTGCGCTGTGAATGTGTGCGTGCGCTGGAGGGCCCTCTGGATTACGCGATTTCTGCAAATCGCTCTGTAAATGGTCAGCGGAGGCCTAGAACAGGTTTGGGTGACGACACAGCGTTAAATTTCAAACAGCTCCATTTCACCCCCTTTCCTGGGCTCTGGATGCCACTGTGAGAAAGATGGGGTAAATTATGTTTGACCATCCCAGGAGGATTATCACCGCATTTAAAAGTTGTGCTTTATTAAGATACTGTTCAATGGAGTAAAAGAGAAACTAGGGTCTTCCTCAAGGGCTTCCTTCTGTGTTTCAGGAGAACAAGTGCTTTCCCGTTTGATTATCTTAAAACTTGACTCCCTCTTTACTGGAATGAAGCCTGGGGTTGACCTCTTTTATAATGAAAAAAGAAAAGGGAGGCCCAAATTCACTAAAACACATGCACACACATTCTTGTACTGTACTACACGATTGTTTACTAAATACATTTAAAAACAAGCATAATGTTTACTCATTCGTTCTTTGGTCTTTTGTTTTTTGGTTGTTGACTTTGTTGTGATTTTGATTGACACAGGAACTTGTTACTGTTTGAATCGATTTGTCTTAAGAGTCTTTCATCTCCTGTGTTTTTGTTTTGTTTTGTTTTGTGTGTGGCATCACTGCCCTGGTGGGAGTAGGAAGCCCAGCCTTGCTCCTGGAGAGCTGCTGCTGGATTTGAACCGTCAACCCTGTGGGCTGCAGTCCTGCACACAAACACTGCACCACCAGGGCTCAGCCTCATCTCCTGTATTAAGCTATCAAATCCAAACCAACTCAGAGAGACCATGTAGAGCAGGGTAGAATAGACCCTGTGAATTTCCAAAACTGTAACTCTATCAACATAGCCCAATTTTTCTCCAACGAAGCGGATGGTGCCTTCAAACTGCTCACTACGGTCAGCAGACCAGCATGTAATCACCACCCTACCAGGGTAGGGTCATGTAATGCAAGGCTGGACTTAGCTGGCTTATACATATATCCCTGCGTTCCACATCCTGTGAAGCTCTGGTTATAAATGATGAGTAAAAAATACTTTAGAATCATTATAGTATGGTGGTAAAGATATTTAAATTCATAATTACCAGAATGTTTTGTCACCCAGTCTCCTAAAAAATAGTATGTGTAACAATAATTATCAATAAAATAGCAAAACAAAACAAAAACAATAGCACTAAGTGCCCAGGCACAGTTGTAGCAATTCCACCCATAATCTCACAAGACCCCCTGGGAGATATGTACTGTCTTCATTTTATCCATTGGCAGCTAAGTAACAAAGTTTGGGTAGCTTGCTGGCCAGCATCCAAATCTGTTCACTCCTCACCACTTAGTGTGAACTTCCTACATTTCTTGGCCGTTATTGCTTATTTGCTCTACTTCCTAATCTTTCTCAAGTCACGAAACCAAAGTCAAACTGTCTGGTTATAGGTTACAGACTCAGCGACCCTATAGGACTGGATAAAACTGCCCCTGTGGGTTTCTGATACTATAATTTTTTTACAGGAGTACAAAGTTCACCTTTCTTTCAAAAGTCACCAATAACTTTTAAAAAAAGGAACTTCGTGGTGCAGTGATTTGCATGGTAGGGCTCTTCAGCAATTATCTAAGTGTCTTCCACCAAAGACACTGAGGGATCATGCAGATCGGGTGCCTGGAATTCTAATGTAAGGGCTGGGAATCTCATGACCATTAAGAAAAAATCAGGAGCTGAGCACCACCTTTGGACTTGAGCCATGCACCATGAACCTCAATGCAGGAGATGGATGCCTGACACTAGAAGAGTGGCAGCAGAAGAAACACATGCAAAGCACAATACAGAGGTGTGGACCTCCTGGACCATGAGCACGGAAAGCTGAGCACCTTCAGGCAAATGACTTCAGAGCTGGATGCTTCCAGGCCCTTAATTAGGGGCACTAGCTTTGCTTAAGTAGCCTGGTACTATAGTGGGCAATGTTCTCAACTGAGCTTCCAGCCATTTGGTTAGTGTTTACACCATTAACCCGTCACTCTGCAGGAGATAGGTGAGGTTGTCTGAGTTCATAAATGGTCCAGTTTTAGAAAACCAAGAGGCAGTTCTACTCCGCTCTCCCGAGTTACTGATTCACAATTTAATATCAGTGAGTGAGGTTTGCTAACTTACTTTGGGCTAAATGACCTTGGTGTCACTCGCAGTCCTGGGCAAAGTCCAAGGACTAGAGGTGTTCCTGCTAGCATGGCTTAGAAGAGGTGCTCCTCAACAGAGGAACTGTATCCTAAGTATTCCTGATTCTAATGTGTAACCTTCTCTAATAAATGCAATATTCATGAGTATAGGGAATTCTTGTGGTCCCTGCAACGGATAGAAGCCAGTTGATAAAAATGAACTTCAATGCAGGAGATAGAGATGCCTGACACCAAGAGTGGCAGCTGAAGAAACAAGTGCAAAGCACAAGACAGATGTGGACCACGAGCATGTAGAGATGAGCGCCTTCAGGCACATGACTTCAGCTGATAAAAAGTGCTGTGGGAAGGACAGCTGCGGTTAGAAATGGTAGAAGAAAAAGGTGGAGGCATTTCTGACCTCCTGCCTTCGGAATCAGCCGTGGCCTGATGGTGAGTTGATTCTCCTTCCTCTTGTGTAGTCATGTCTTTTTCAGTCCCTTTAATCAACTGTATAAACTCTCCAATGACTTGGTCACACTTACATAAAATCCACTGTCTGTCTACAAAGGCCTGTAAGATCTGCCCCCCCACCTATTACCGACCTCATTTGTTGTCATTCTTTCTCCTTGTTTATTTATAGCCCTAGTCTTATTCTTCCTCTCCAACATACCAACCTATTCTTGCTACAGAACCTTCTAAGGCATTACCTATCAGGAATGCACTTCTGTTTATTTCTGTACGGTCTGCTCCTTTTTGTCAGTAAGATCTATATCCAAATGTCACCTTATTAAGTAGGGTCCTCAAGACGTGTCTAGCTCCTCTGTCACTTGCTATTTCCACCCCACAGCATTTATCATGTATGCTTGTTGACTCATCTGTTACCTATTCTTGTTTATAAGTTGTATCCACACCTAGAACATTAACTAGCAGAGTTGTGACCCTTCAGTTCATTCCGACTCCCTGAAGGACACAATGGTTAAGCATTAGATTATTAACCAAAAGGTAATCAGTGTAAACCCACTCAGAGATACCATTTCTCTCTGAAAGCTCAGTCTTGAAAACCCTGGGCAGCATTTCAACTCTGCACACATGGGCTCACTGTGAGACCAGAGCAGATCTTCACTATCTGTAGAACAAATATTTTTTAAACAAAAAAGTTGTTTTAAAATTATTAAGGAGTCTCTTTGGTTACCTTTGTTTTACAAATTCAATGGCTTAAAAATAAATGGTTTTGTTTTTTAAAAATAACTTTCATAAATGAATTTGGAGAGGTTTTGAAATCAGGAAAATTTTTATTAGTGTGTAGATTACCAGTTATTTAAAAAACACGGGTAAAGGCACACATACAAAAGCAGTATCATACAACTGATATCTAAACTTAATA